>QODF01000008.1:2029564-2039682 GCA_024372805.1 Oostethus manadensis
CGCTGTACCGGACCGTCGTGGTGAAGAGAGAGCTGAGCCGGAAGGCAAAGCTCTCTGTTTACCGATCGATCTACGTTCCCACCCTCACCTATGGTCATGAGTTATGGGTCATGACCGAAAGAATGAGATCGCGGATACAAGCGGCGGAAATGAGTTTCCTTCGTAGGGTGGCTGGACTCACCCTAAGAGATAGGGTGAGGAGCTCGGCCATCTGGGAGCAGCTCAGAGTAGAGCCGCTGCTCCTTCACATCGAGAGGAGCCAGTTGAGGTGGCTCGGGCATCTAGTCCGGATGCCTCCCGGGTGAGGTGTTTCGGGCATGCCCAGCCGGGAGAAGGCCCTGGGGAAGACCTAGGACACGCTGGAGGGACTATGTCTCACAGCTGGCCTGGGAATGCCTTGGTGTCCTCCCGGTGGAGCTGGAAGAGGTCGCCGGAGACCGGGAAGTCTGGAGTTCCCTCCTGAAACTGCTGCTCCCGCGACCCGGACCCAGATAAGCGGAAGAAAATGGGATGCTATGAAATATAGTAATCGTATAGTAAATAATAGTAATTAGGTGTAACACGAGCTGCACAGTTAAAATGCATAGTCCAAATGACATTTTAAAGCATATGCAGAGGTAGATTAATCTGTTGGATATTTCAGCTACTGCCACCTTGTGGGGTTAACCTACAGTACCTCATGGGGATGAGGAGCCATAGCTGTTGATGCCAATGTTGTTGACATACAAAAACTGTATTATACCACATTTAGAGTATCATTTAATACATTGTAACGGTACAAATTATTTACCAGACAAGGCAAAGTGATATCAAATGTTATCGTAAAAGGTACACTTACAGTACAGAAATACTTGGTTTGATGCCTCACCTCCTCTCCTCGCTCCAGCCTTGATGAGCTTCTCTTCACTGCCCCCACCTCATTGTCCTTGACGATTTCACCTCTTCTTTTCTTCCCCTGATCACATTCCGAGCTCGGCATCCCCGGATGCGCTGCCGCCCCCTCTGCCGCGCTCCTGTCGGGCGGGTTGTACAGCATGACCACAGAGGGCTGGGACAGGCTGGGCAGGTAGGCCAGGCAGTGGGGTGATGAGGAGAGAGTGACAAGCTGCTCAGGGTGCAGGGTGGGCACCATCAGGGTGGTCAGAGGGGAGGACTGAGCCAATGTGCTGTTGTAGGGGAGAGGAGATAAAAATAGTTTCAGTTTAATGCGTTGCTTCCGTAATAATAAGATGACTTGATGGACCTGGTTGTACTTGGATCTGATGGGTTGATGTTTAACTCACTAATGATAGTTATTTAAAAAATAGTAAGAGATCGTGTTAAGTTTGTTTTACTTAAAATATATTTACTAAAAAACATACATTTATATTAATAATATTAAGACAGTTAATTGTTCTGATTAGTTATATAGCTACATAAACTCAATAATCGGTTTCTTAAATATAACTATTATTTCTAATAATACAAAACCACTCATTCATTTATGCACAACGTTCAAAGTAATTAAGGTCCTTGTACAAACACAAATAAAACTACTTAAATAAGCGTCGATAAATTAACATCAACTAAAACATTTAATATTATTTAATTTATAATCAAATTACAATGTCATTTCTAATACATACATGCAACCAAAGTAATTTGGTTTTATAGGTACATTTCCAAGAACCCAAGGTCCCATGCGATCAACTTAAAACATGGAAAATAACACAGACAGGAAACCAACAAAGTGGCATTGATAAAATGAATATTGAAAAAAAACTGAAATAATGGTAGAAAATAGGAGAAACCACTTCCCTTATATAAAAAAATGATTGTTAATAATGTGCAATGTTCCCATTGTTGCCTTAGCTTGTGTTACCCATGTACTGTATGTTTTACATATAATTATCTGACACAATCATTGTGCGTGTAGAACTCACCCTTTGGGATTTCCAAACTGCAGCCTCCAGACTGCCTCGTTGGCTTCCATCTTTCTGGTACAATCCACTGGCTGATGTGTAAATCCTGATGCACAAAAAGAAGAGAGTGTAATGAAAACTACTCTCGGTTGTGTATTGCGTGTAATCACACTGCTAAAAAACACCTCACCTGGTATTTCCTTGCGTGGGCTGCTGGGCGCTGAGCTGACCTGTCGCTGAATGGCCACAGACATCGGCATGATGTTAAAGGAGGTGTGGCGTACTATCTTGGCTTCTCTGAGGTCCTGGCCTGCTATCGGCTGACAGGCTTCAAGTGGGGGAACGCTTGTGGTGCTCTCTGTTGCAAACAATAACAAATAGGCATCTTAAAAGGTGATTTACAGCAGCTTGTATTCATAATTAGCCTGATATACGCACCAGAATTTCTCAATTTGCTAAATTTGATAGGTCCGAGCCACCGAAAAGCTGGCTTTCTGCCTCGCTCCTCTCGAACGTGCATCTTCTTTATGAGGCCTAGGCTGGTTAACACGTTGGCGATATCGTATAGTCGTCGCACTTTGGCTAAAAGATTAAGAATGTTGAGTTTTATGAAACTGAAACCAAGTGACTTTAGATGCTTGCATATCCTGTCCTTACTTTTGTACTTGCTGTGACTGGATGAGTCCTGACTCTCCTCGATGAGAACTTTTGCTGCCGCTTCCAGAGTGACTGTCTGGGTCTTAGACACCAGGAAGAGCATGACAAATTTTTGGCTCATGATGCGCAGAGATTTGTCTTTTCTGTTACCGGCAGCTGCAAACAAGACATACGTGTCAGAAAAATACTGTAGAGGAAAGAGATGAACTGGAACAAATGAGAAAATGCGGCTTAATAAATGCCATAACCAATTATTTGATAATAACATCCAACCTAATCTATCTCTTAACATAAACAATTAAAACAAACTCCAGCTCAAATGCAGCCGGGGGAATGATGGGTGGAGTTGTTGTAGGACCACCATGAACACCAGCTTGTCAGATTAAATCAACTTTATTTAAACTTAATTAATCATTAATTTTTTTTCACTTTTTTGTTGAAATATAAACACGGTCTTTATCACCAGCATGTGTATAGTCGACTCTAAAAGCAAAAAACGGCATAAATGCTCCTGTAGTTGCCAGTTTTGAGGTCTACATAATGGCAACAAACTGCATTTGTGGCTGTAGGAAACCTCCTGATGTCTTTTTTTTTATAAATTCTAAAAGAGAGAAGGAGCTGCATTTGAAATATCATGAGTGGCTAGCATCCAGCGGCTTTATGTACCTCTGCATTCGCTTAAAAGTGTTGCTACTGCGGTGTTAGTGTGAAATGCGTGTTAGACTTGCTGTACTGTTGTTTCTCATCAGTGTTAACAAAATTTGCTCCTTGCCACTATTACAACATTGGTTCTCTGCCGATTTATGGTGTAATTTACTTGTTGGTGTATTTTTTATTAACTCCACAAAATTGTAGTAGCTGCATTTGAGGGAACATGACTTAGTCCTGTATCCACCCAGCAGCTTTAGTTAGCTACTGCTACATGCGCTTTAAAATGTTGGTTTTAACATTGGCTGAGCAGTCTGCTTGTTTGTTTCCTTACCGGTATTGCAACATTGCTTCTGTTGCTGCTGTGTTCAATATACTTGTCAGTAAATGACCGTGTGGTAAAAGAAAGCTATTTTTCCACTTTCTCGTGCACTCAAAACATTAAAGTTTAAAGAAATGTAATCAAATGGACTGGAAAAAAGAATACATTGTAATATATGACCTTTCAAATGTTACGAATAACACCCTCCGCAATTATCCAATTAATAACCCGTCCTCTTTGAAATATTTTAATTCAAAAGAAAAATATTCTTTATTATAAAAAAATAAAAGCATAATATAGTTTTTCTTTTTTTACCGTGGTTGTTGTCGTCCTCCCCACCGTCATTCTCATGGCTCGGGCCCGCCTCCCTGCCAGCCACGGTGACATTCTCCATGTGAAGGTGGTAGCCCTGCTGGCGGCCCCGTTGCTGCAAATTTTCCAACGTGGCCTCCAGCCTCCGGCGTCCGTACCAGGTGTAGCTGTTCTTCTCCATACGGCCTACAATCATGAGGGACTCCAGCACGTTGACAATATCGTATATGCGCCGCCGCTCCATACCTGAAAACAGAAAATGCAATCATCCCACAGAACACGACTGGAAGTTGCGCCGTCATAACACAAATGTCCCTTTGTGTCATCATCATTTAGCATCATTAATCCCAATTCAATAAAATGGTCCCTCACCCAGGCTGGTCGCCACCTCATCCAAGGAGATAAAGATAGGTTTGTCTGATGGTGGATAATCTGGGTAGAGGGCCAAGAACTTCTGGCACAGCAGACCCAGACTCTTCTGCTTTCTACTTGGCTTTTTCTCAGCATCCTCGTCTTCTTCTACTGCTGCTTCGAACTGTAAAACAAAACAAACAAAACAAATGAATGGCACTTTACAGGCTTTGGGTGCTTTTAGTTAGTAAGCAAAACCTCATACCTGGCCGCCATCTATGTCTTCTCTTGCAGCAGCCGCAATTTCCGATTCATTTTCTATGGGTCTAAACAGCACTTTTTTCTCCTTCATCTCACGATTTCGTATGTCAGGGCTGGCGGCACTGATGAGCATCTTCAGGTTGGCCGTGGGCGTCCAAGGCTCGGCCGCGGCGATGTGTTTGATCGGGGTGACGTGATCCAGGTCAGGGGTGTCGCCTCTCCCCTTCAAAACATTTGTGCAGCACTCTGCAGCTTTCATTGGTGTTGCTCTCCTCCTCACTGTGCATATATTTTCCTAGCATGGAGAGGGAGTGCATTTCTTTATGAGAACACTTTTACACCCCTAAATGAAAATCATTTGTAGTACTCTTGTCCACAATATCAAGAAAATCTTGCCTCAATTGGACATTGTATTTTACGCGTACATATAGTCCGACCACCTAAATGCCCTTGGTTGTTCTGGTCCTGTTGGTCCAAGACTACGTTCACACTTGACCAAACAAACCATACTAGAGGAGCACAAGAACTAGAGTCCATTGTAACCGGACAAATAGGTGACAAGCGTGACCACACCCCAACATAATTCAATTCCAGTTGGTAGAAAACCTGCCATACTGGACCTGGCAGTCTTACCTTGTGTTCTCTTCCAACCCCATCCTCCTCTGGGCAACTTTTCCTAGGACTTGTGAGGTCCTTAAGTGAAAGACACTGGACTTCCATCTTGGGAAAACTGCAGAATGTAAAGATCCAGCATTTAAAGGTGGAACATTGTGCAGAGCAGTGTGGCCGAAGACGCCAAAAAAAACGAGCCTTCAGAGCCTTGCATGAGCGGTCAGTTGAAATTTGGCGCAAAGAGCATCGATCAGCTAGCTATAGCCACACGCAAGAAGCTAAGAGTTCTTCCAACGATTCCCGCAGTAATCAAGTGTTTTAAACGGCGTTTTAGTTGGGAAAGGTGTGAATCGGGAGGTTTAATGTCATTCATGCAGGACTTGGTGGACATTCATCCAGCACATTAGAGCTTAGTAGCCAGCGGTTTCGTCGCTAGGAACGAGGAAGCTAGCTGGACCCTTAATGGTGTTGAGTGCCTAGCATATCTGGCTATAATCGATGTTATCTCGTAGTTATGCGACACTGGCAAAGGGCAGTAAAAAAGAAGTCGATAGTAACTGAAACCCTCACCTTTCCGCTGTTTTTTGTGTCGCCATCAACCGGAGTGTCCCGCTGCGACTCGATCCAGTTGACGACGATCGTCAAACTATCATAGCAGCTAATTTTCCGTCTTTTAAAATAAGCAAGCAGTCATTCGCCCAGCTACCTACACCGCCTGGGGAATTTCAACATCGCCAGTGCCCACGGGAGACTCCAGCATCACCCGCTCAAGCTTGGTTTCTGGCGCTCTCCGGCACCGGGCTTGCCCCAGCCAATCAGCAACCTGCTGGAGGGAACGTCATACTATACCAGCCAATCTGAGTGGTTCTACTTGGGAGCCGCTCGCTTATTTCGACCAATAGCGCGCACTGTTGACCACGCCTCTCTTGAGAGTTGCGTTGGCGGGGCAACCGGCTGGCTGTGTTCAAAGCTTGTGACGAACGTGTGCTGTCTCACTCCCATTCGCGTGGGCAGCGGAAATAACGAACGTCTAAATAACTGTAATTATTACCAACACCAATCACATTAATTATAAGTTCATTATGAATTTGCGAGTGTATTTTTTTTAAACACATTTTCTCTTTTTTGAGACTCTATGCAATCCGAGCACATTTTTTAACAATAGACGATCTCTGCTCTCCATTCCAGATATGGGGGCTTGTTGTCCCCCGCGGTGATATAACAGCGTCAGGCGCCAAAGACCCTTACCTAGAAACGTGCAATAATTCATTTTTTGCTTTGGCACCAAGGCTTTAGAATCACTGATCTCTGCGGCTGCAACAGACAGATGGGCGGAGGAGATGGGTGGTAACTGGGGTGTTCCAGTGGCGCTAAAAGTGCCGGGGTTGCAGCGCCAAAATGTGGTGGAAGCGGAGAGAAGGTCCCGCCCTGTATGCAAACTTGCTCAACAACCTCCAATACGCAACATCTGCCGCCAAAAGCTCTTTAAATCCGTGGCACTGCAGGTTGAATGTAAACGTATTAGTCGCACTCGTGACTGATCCCATTAAAAGCCACATTATCAACAATAACCACGTGCTTCGGTTACAAGTCATTTGCATTTGCAAAAACACTAAACTATGCATTAATTAGGTTCCTGGACTGTTGCCCGTAGTTGATGAAGAAATTTAATCAAATGTTATTTATCATTTCCTCTAAACTTCAAGTTTCAGTTTTTATGCTAAACCTTACACTTGTACTGTTGAGCAATTGAGTCATAACTGTTTACTATTTTTTGTGTGTACTATTTTATGCATGGTTTTTGTCATTTTAACATCTTCAGCCTTGCACCACAAACAAGGCAAATAAGGTTTTTCGCAGCATCTAAAAGTCTAGATAGATAGATGATCTTGGTAGGAAAATAATAAGGATATTTTGATGCATTGATGTATGTGATATTATACGCATGTTTTTGTCACTGATAAGAAAAACTACCAGAAAACTCAATTGAGATTTAAAAAAAAAAAACTGTGTCTATACCTTTTACTTATGCAGTAGCAGTGTAAAAACTCAAGACAAGATCAAAAGCAACATTTGTTATCGCTTGTGCAAAGGCTGTTGCTAAAAATAAAGCCAATCAACTTCTTATATAACCAGGTTACCAAAATATCATATTTATAACATATCCGGACACGTGTTTGCCACTAAATAACCTATTATACCCGTGATATTTTTTGCATTGCTCCTCATCAAGTGATCTGAATAAGTGACATATCATTTGAAAGCTTGCAGCCAATAGAAATGAGACACGTCTCCAACTGGCCAGAAATTAACCAGGCAGAAGTCACAGAAAAATGTCATGACAGGAAGTTGCACTTTATGTCACGGGTAGGGAACCTACGGCTCGGGAGCCAGATGTGGCTCTTTTGATCACCATGTATGGCTCTCAGAAGTTTCTAAACACCATAACATGTATTTATTGTAATACATTTTTTTACTCAAGATATATGTAACATAGCTGGCTTTACAACAGGGGTGTTCAAAGTGTGGCCTGAATGATTTATTGACCTGTGGCACAATCTAAAAATACAATTTAATAAAAAACTGTAAGGAAACAACACAAATTGAAAAAGAAACAGGGCTTTACACAAAATAAAAAATTCCAATCTAACCAAAAAAAGTTGTGATTCATGATTCATAAACATTCACTCCACTGCTTGGGCGTTAACTAATCCTATTTAAAAGCCAATCTACTACAATGAACCCTTAAATAAGGTGTTAAGTGGTGTTTTGTCCACACACTGATGCTCCACTTAACAATCACAAATAATTTACATGTTAAAACGCCAAACAAAAACTAAGTTATTTTTCCCATAGTTGAAAATTCAATCAAATGCCCTCTTGTTTGTTAATATTATGACTTGTGTTTGCTTTGTGTTATAGGTTTAATGTGATTTTTAGTGTTATTAAAAAAGTGATTGGCCTTAAACCTAATAAATTAAGCATTTGTGATAATTTGCAATAAGTCTCAGTGCTGTGGTGGAATTTTGGCCCACTCATCTTTGCAGAATTGTTGCAATTCAGCCACACTGGAGGGTTTTCCAGCATGAACCGCCTTTTAAGGTCATGCCACAGCATCTCAATGGGATTCAACTCAGGACTTTGTCTTGGCCGCTCCAAAGTCTTCATTTTGTTTTTCTTCAGCCATTCAGAGGTGGACTTGCTGGTGTGTTTTGGATCGTTGTCCTGCTGCAGAACCCAAGTTGGTTTCATCTTGAGGTCACAAACGATGGCTGGACATTGTCCTTTAGGACTTTTTGGTAGACAGCAGAATTCAATTTATCACAACAAATCTTCCAGGTCCTGAAGTAGCAAAACAGCCCTAGACCATCAAACGACCACCATCATATTTTATTGTTGATATGTTCTTTTTCTGAAATGCTGCATTACTTGAGTCCATTACTAGATCTAATGGGGCACGCACCTACCAAAAAGTACAACTATTGTCTTGTCAGACTATTTTAGCAAAGGTCTTGGGGATCATCAAGATGTTTTCTGGCATAGTTCAGACTTTTTTAATTCAGAAGTTCTTTTTGTTCAGTAGTGATTTTCATCTTGGAACTCTGCCATGCGGTCTGTTTTTTCCCAGACCAACCTTGTTTTTATGATGGAATCAAGAACACTGACCTTAATTGAGGCAAGTGAGGCATGTACTTCTTTGGATGTTTTTGTGGGGTCTTTTGTGACCTCTTGGTTGAGTCGTCGTGTTTTTGGTGTAATTTTGGTTGGCCGGCCACTCTTGGGAAGGTTCACAGTTACGTTTTTTTGTCATTTTTGAATAATGGCTCTCACTGTGGTTCGTTGGAGTCCCAAAGCTTTAGAAATGGCTTTATAACCTTTTCCGGACTCATAGCTCTCAATTAATATCAGTTATGTTTCAACAGGGGGGGTCAATCACTTTTTCACACAAGGCCGTGTGGGTTTGAACTTTTTTTCTCCCTTAATAAGAAAAGGTTTCATTTCATTTGATGATATGATACATTTAAAAGTGATAAACATGCAAAAATTAAGAAATCAGGAAGGAGGCAAACACCTTTTTGCATCACTGTATTTGTTTTTTTCCACTTTAGCTGTTTAAGAAATGCTTTATTTTCATTTTTACAATATGCCACAGGCCGATAAAAAACCAATAGCCATGCCCTATTGTTTGTTGGAATAATAGCGGTGGTGTACTCGTGTGGCACATTAAAAGATGTACCTAATATTCTGTCCGTATACAAACACAAAGCAGGGTTGACAAGTTCAGGCATGTTCTTTGACCGCGTTATAGTGACATTTTGTTCCAACTGAAACAGAATTAGCTTCTTCAAGTTACCCCAAAATGGATGTTTGTACAGTAGATTGATGAAATATATACTGTAATCTTTTTTTGTAATGTAGATTTTCTTTTATACTTCTATTACACCACCCTAAATGATGGACTAGTAATTGCCTTGCTGTAATTCTATAACACTTTTCTTGCAAAAGTGTTGTGATCTGCACAGATTTGAGCAGATTTTCAAGATTTCTGATGCAACTTCATTAATGGCCAAAGCTCTTTTTGTCTGTTTAGGGGCGGAGTTGATTGTATTTTAGATTGTGTTCTTGCAGCCAGACAGGCAGGTTGCAACTTGTCATGGTCACAGGTTGTCAGGGAGTTGGTTGAAGCCGCTTGGGGCCCAACAAAAACCCTAAACGACACTTTTTTTCCTTTTTTGCTGTACTTTCATTGTTAGTGTTGCTGCGTAATTTTGTGCAACTACACAGTCATGGAGAATGGTCAGTAAAGGTTTTGGATGGTGCTTTAAATTAAAGTCACATAGGTTTTGTGTTAAATTTTAAAGAAAACCCGTATGAAAAAAAAACAAGAGGAGTGACCGTACCTCACCCGGACGTGGGATACCGGGGCCTCACCCTGGAGCCAGGCCTGGGGGAGGGGCTCGCAGGCAAGCGCCTGGTGGTCAGGTCTTCACCCGTGGGACTTGGCCGGGCCCAGCCCGAAGAAGCCACACGGGAACTCCCCCCCCCCCCCCCCG
>QODF01000008.1:2039957-2067422 GCA_024372805.1 Oostethus manadensis
GGACTGTGTTGGTTGACACGCCTCTACAACATTGCATGGAAGTCAGGAACAGTACCTCTGGACTGGCAGACCGGGGTGGTGGTCCCCATTTTTAAAAAGGGTGACCGGAGGGTGTGTTCCAACTATAGGGGGATCACACTCCTCAGCCTTCCTGGGAAAGTCTACTCCAGGGTGCTGGAGAGAAGGGTACGACCGTTAGTCGAACCTCGGTTAGAGGAGCTGCAATGTGGTTTTCGTCCCGGTCGCGGAACACTGGACCAGCTCTACACCCTTGCAAGGGTACTCGAGGGTATGTGGGAGTTTGCCCAACCAGTCTACATGTGCTTTGTGGACCTGGAAAAGGCATTCGACCGTGTCCCTCGTGGTGTCCTGTGGGGGGTGCTCCGGGAGTACGGGATTGATGGCCCGCTACTACGTGCCATTCGGTCCTTGTACAATCGAAGCAGGAGCCTGGTTTGCCAGCAGTAAGTCGAGCTTGTTTCCGGTGAACGTTGGCCTCCGCCAAGGCTGCCCTTTCTCACCGATTCTGTTCATAATCTTCATGGACAGAATTTCTAGGCGCAGTCAAGGTGTTGTGGGAGTCCAGCTTGGTGACCTTAGGATCTGGTCTCTGCTATTTGCAGACGATGTGGTCCTTATGGCCTCATCAGGCTGTGGCCTTCAACGTTTACTGGAGCGGTTTGCAGCTGAGTGTGAAGTTTCTGGGATGAGACTCAGCACCTCCAAATCCGAGGCCATGGTTCTCAGTCGGAAACGGGTGGACTGTACCCTCCGGGTTGGGAGTGAGTGTTTTGTGGTGCATGAAGACATAAAATTGTTGAAAACAAGATGATCAAAAAGCAGTGAAAGCTTGTCATCGGCATCAGACATAAGAAAATAACGCTTCTAGCATGTCTATTTGCGTTCTTACACCAAATCAGTGTGCATAAATACATTCTTGTATGTGTCCTTCATTGTTTCGCTGCGCTGTTTGACAAAGTGTGAGTGTCATAGCCAATTTTTAACCGGATTTTACACATTTTTTACAAACCTAGCTAGCAGGAAAGCCATACTTCCAGGCCCTCTTTAGAGCATCGTTGTACCAAAACAACGGTCTGGAGTTCAGGAGAACCAGTGCGGCGAGGGGCCAGGGTCACGGCAGCTGTCCGCCTTTGAGAACTCTGTACAAATTCCGTGTATGTGTGTAAACCATGATATGAACACGTATAAACATTAAAAAACAAAACAGGCTATAATGAATTAACGTGCAAAACAGCTTTTAGTGCAAAGATTTTCACACAACAATATCGTTGATAATACAGAAAACAAACTGTTCAAAATACTCGTGCACTGTCCTTGGGTGTTGCCCATATAACCGGGGGGGAAAAAAGGAACAGTTCCCAGCGGCGACTCGGTTACCCCCGTTCATGTTGAAGAGCCATTCCAAAGAACCTGTTGGTTTGTGGATGTCACAACACAAGTATATTTATGGTGTTATTTGAATAATTGGACACTTCTACATTTCAAACATTTAGACAAAGTGGTATGAGGAATGACAAATATATATGCAACATACAGTATATACAGTAATATATATATTTCCTGTTTTGTTTTTTCCATTTTTCCCGAGTTTGCATGTTCTCCCCGTGCGTGTGTGGGTTTTCTACGGGTACTCCGGTTTCCACCCACATTCCAAAAACATGCATGTTAGGTTAATTGGCGACTCTAAATTGTCCATTGGTATGAATGTGAGTGGTAATGTTTGTTTGTCTGCCCTGCGATTGACTGGCAACCAGTCCAGGGTGTACCCCGCCTCCCGGGCGAAGTCAGCTGGGATAGGCTCCAGCATACCCGCGACTCTAACAATGATAAGCAGCATAGAAAATGAATGGATGGATTTCCTTTAAATGGCACTCTTGTGAATCCGTATTATTGTGCCTGCCATAGAAACCTCTCACCAAATATTACAGTAACTATACTGACATCTAGTGGCTAGTATAGAATGCTACATTTCATAATGTCATTGAATGCGTCATTTACAAGCCTTATTATGGACATGCCCTGTAAGCAGGGCAGCCAGTGACAGCTGCTTCTGCTCTGCAACAGAGCAGCCCATCGTACTATACATCTTTTTTTGTTTAGTTATAATAAAACTTATTCTTCCGCTTTTTGTGCGATTTATGCGGCCCGAACCGTAAGGCATACCCTTAAACAAGCTACACCGTCGGAAAGCTGGCGTTCGGGAGCAGAACGGCATTAATTTTGGTAAGGTTTCATGTAACCATGGCGACGCTATAAGCAAAAGAAAAATCATTTAGAAATCTTTTAGAAAAAGCAGGATTTGCCTCCTTTTCACAGCCTTGTAGCTCAGGCTTAGGGTCACGTAGAAACACGCTTAATGTCTCATTTTGTAGGTCTACTAGTTTTTTGGTGAAATGTTTACTTTTGGCTCTAACGTGGTCAGAAGGAAGTGAGCAAACAGGATTTTGGACTCTGCGGCGCACTCTAGCTCAGAGTGCGAGGAGGCAGAAAAATAATTTTTTTTTTGCAAACATGTCCTCCTCCTGGCCACACCGTTCAGCCCAGCTCAATGGTTTTTGCTAAAAACGTAGACACACGCGTCCTCTTTCCAAAAATGTCTCCTTTATGCCTGTGATGTGTGCGGATTTGCCTCTGTCACCCCTTGAAGGGAGAGAAGTTTGAAAATCTCCCATTGACACTAATGTTAAAACGGCCGCCGCTTCTTCCTCAAAATCTTCAATTTTCACTGTTTTTTCATCGCTCTATCGCAGCCATTACTCCACCTATTGGAAAAATGAAAAGATGCACTTGTAGCCTAAAGCCTCAGGCCGCTCGCGGTGCTTTTTACGTGTCAATACATCGAATCGTCTGGCCGAGACAAGCTTTTGTTTGACATGAACTTTTCCTACATTTCCAATGTTTGAGCTGGCTCACTCTCATTATGGCTGCTTTTCCCGCCTCTACTCGGCCCCTCCCTCCTCTGAAATCCTCCTTTACTCGGCCCCTCCCTCCTCCTACACTACTTTTCATTACAGTACTTTTACAATACATCAGTGCTGTCTGTAGAGAAGTGCGACCACAGTGATTTCCTTTCCCAATTGGTACCAATTGGAGCATTTAGCAATGGTGACAAATATCGATATTTTGGTATCGTTCCACATAATCCGTGCGGACCGCGTTGGTTGACAATTGCATTGTTAGTTGCACAAACACATAAGACTTTATGCAGAGACCCTACAGGAATGCCTTGCCACTTTCTGGACTTGGTGCTGTCTTTCAAGGTGCTAGCAGGCTAAATGTTAGGTTTTAGCTAATTTCTTTCATAATTAAAAGTTAATAAAGGCATTTCATGATATTGGGACACCATAGAAGTGCCTTGGCGGTTTTGGTGTATATTGCTATCTAGCTAGGTATTGGGATTCCACCAGTTAGCGGGTGGCGTGGTGTACGTCCATTTAAGCGCATGACACCAGACACCAGAGGTTCACAGCACAGAGAGCATGTCCATCAAAATTTCCACCGAGGATTTTTCTAGTATTTGTATTTAAGTTAATTTAGTTATTTTGTATGCTTGAAAATGCTTAATTTAGGCAAAAACACAGCACGTTTGCTTAAATATGCATATTTCTTTGACGAATAATAGACCGTATTCAACCACAAAACAGCATGATTTATTAATTTACAGTACCGGCCAAAAGTTTGAACACACCTTCCCATTCGCTTGAGGATACAGTTCACTGGCTGACCTTCATTTCTCATCAAGAAAAGTCAGAACAATGGCAAAAAATTAAAATCAAACTCACCAAAACAAGTAATTTAATAGTTTATTTTAGAAAAACAAAAAACATATTTTTATAAATCTACTAGTAAATAATCTTCTTCTGGTAGATAATTTCTTTTTTGCACCTAGCTATGTCATTTTTATCATTGCTATTGTTTTTTTCAGGCAAATTTACAGTATTGTCAAGATGAAGAAGTAAAATCCAAATGTAGTTACTAATACTTTATAACCACTAGGGTGTGCTATTAATTCCTAGAGTGCAGCTTTACTGTAACTCTTATTCTGAAGTGCTTAAAAACATATATTTTCTTGAACGCAATTGTGTAAAGTTACTTTAGCAAAATATCCCAAGTGAATGAATATCTGCAGCAGCAGCAACTGTTTACTCGCAGCACAGACTTTAGTAGTAGTTCAGCAGTAAAGGAAATGTCACAAAATAAAAACATATCCATTAGCAATGAGATTTATTACTCTTTGAGGAGAGCCAGGTCTCGGTGAGCAATTCAAAACACTGGCTCATTTTGAGTTTTAAGAAGCCAGCCTGGTGTTAACTATCTGGAAAATAATCACTGAGGGGTGAAGAATTTAAATATCCCACCTATATGAATTTGAATTGTTCTAAAATATTGATTATAACTTTATTTGACATGTGTGGATTACATTTTAATGTCTGATCCAGATTCTTTGTAAATATTCCACAGGGTGGCGCCACAACACTCTTTGACAGTGAAGTTACAATTTTGAATTGCCCTTTGTACAAATTCCATGTATGTGTGTAAACCATGATTCGAACACATATAAACATTAAAAAACAAAGCAGGCTACAATGAATTTCTGTGCAAAACAGCTTTTATCTCTCTGTCCAGCTATGTAATGTGATGGAACGAGAAAGCGTTTGAAGAGCGATACTGCCACCCAGTGGTATTTTATAGGTATTGCTGTAAATGAGTACGTGTTGGCAGGCAGCATCAGTATTTTCAGTTTTAGAACAATTCATGGAAGAAGGTGGTAACTGGAGGGAGGCCGTTATTTGTATATCAAGGGAAATACTTCTCTTTAATAATGATTTAGAGTGCATGAGAAAATTGATAGTAAAACACAGCTCTCTTTGATCGCATGGTAAGTCACTAACAAGTTTTTTGCACAACACAGCTGCAAGGTCGTGATATAGGTAATGCACGACGGCGTTAGGGCCACATAAAAAGAAAAACTTAAGACTTCGAGATTTGAAGTCATTATTTCAGGAGAAAAAAGTCGTAATTTAACCTTTGACCCAGGTCAAGAGTCACAGGAGTCCCCTGTGTCTGTCTCGGGCAGTGCCTGTTAAATGAAGCATTAAAATCATCAAGATTTCGAGAATTAAGTCGTAAGTTTATGTAATGTTGTATATTTACGAGAAAAGATCATCATGTTACGCTACTAAAAAGGTAACTGTACGGAGATAAAAAGTCGTAACGTCATTTTATAGGCATTGCCTGAGACCGCTATGGAACCGGGAGCCATATGTGGAGGGGCGGGGTATTAGAGAGTAGCGGTGAGATGATGGTAGCTCATACTAAACTGGTTGTGTCCAACTGCTCTGTTTTGCTGTCCCGTTATAAATAAAAGCTTGTCTGAAGCCAGAGGAACGTTTCCTTCCTTGCCTGAGACATCTATGAAAAGTTAGCTTCATGGGGAGGGGCAGGATATGTGAGTGTAACGGTGAGATGATGCTAACCCAAGCTAACCTGTTTTGTGCCCAACTGCTCTGTTTTGCTGTCCCATTATAAATAAAAGCTTGTCTGAAGCCAGAGGGAAGTTCCCCTCCCCACTGATGAACTGTGCTATAATTTCCCTCGTACATGTATGACACAATGACATGTCAAGCTACGATTTTGAATCTCGTAAATTTACGAGTTTTAAAGTCGTAATTTTCCAAGATTTCTGGCTCCTAGCGGGTGTGACATAAAATAACTGAGAACCACTGGGTAAATTGGAGGGTTGACCGTTGACCTGAAAAAACAGCAGAAAATCCAACAGTCTGAAAAGTGGTCTTTTTTGCCATTTCCAAGTTATCCTGGGACCCCTGATGTTGTGGTAGGTTTGTCCCACCTCCTGAACCTGAAATGTTTTCAAATTAAATCTGTTTTCAGATGAATAAAGTATCTATCTATCTATCTATCTTGCACAACACCCAATTGGACCTGTAGCTGGTGGGCCAACTTTTGCATTTAGCATGGCAATAAGTGGGATTCAGCTGCTTTGCATGCACAATCTTCCCTGTTATATTTGCCTGCCTTGTTCTGTAAAACTATTGCCGTGGAAGCAATAAAACAAGTTTGCCAGACACACAAATATTTGAGCAATGATAGCCTCACACCCGATGGAGTTCATTCTTGATTGATCAAATAAATTACACTCACAGCATCGCAGTGATAATCAACACCTGCTACATTTGAATAAAGAACGTGCTTCATCCATTTTCAGTTTTGTGAAATGAGAAATAACACACTGAAAAGTAAAGCCTGCAGGGGTCCACATGTGGCTTCTCCCGTTTGTGTTTGTTATGGTACGTCGATTAGTTAAAATTGTCCTAACAATCCATGGCTGCAGCGACTGCCTTACTTTGGAATGCGCATGGCAGCATGGGTATGCGTATTCGTGTGGATGGAAATTGTTTTCAAACGTCGTGGATGGAGATTCTTTTGACACCGGAGATAAAGTATAATATCTGTAGTCGTGTTTTTTTTGTTTGTTTTTTTCTCTAGACCCATTTGTGTATGAACAAACTGTAAAGTGGTCCTCTACGAGGAACTTGTGAGGATGTGTACCCTGGCGTGTGCATTAAATACAAATGGGAAACCGTCTTGTAGTAAAGGTGAACGAAAAACACGAGCGAAGAAGCCATGGAAACCAAAGCTTTGTTGGGAGTCCTCTGATGTATTCTGTAACTAAACCGTGAGACACACATACACGCGAGCTAAGTGTTGCTTTGAAGCACATGCGTCTCAGATGTGTTAATGCTGGATAGAAAGCGTGAGAGGGCGAGCGAGCTTCAGAGGAGAGAGAGTGCCCACTTGACACACACACACACATTTAGACTTAATTAAAAAGCTGCTTTGCATGTCCTTGCTGACACACACATAACTAAAAAGCTGTTTTGCATATGTTTGTTACGCTCGAAATCTAAACTGGCTTTAAAATGGGAGAAAATTAAAACAGGAAAGACAGTCCGTGTTACTGCCATGATCATTGATTATCGTTACTATCATTAATAGTAAATAAAATACTCAGAGTAAACAAGAACGGACATGAAGGTGAGGATGAAAAAGAGAAGCATCTGTCAGCCATCCTGGCGCCGTTGAATCCTGGTCGATGGTATCACTCAAGGGTGCTTGCGTGTGAGCATGCACACGATGTTAGCATGCAATGCCGATGGCCACTGCTAACAGCTAAGATTTCAACAAGAGAAGGTGGTTCAAACGCTGCGGTCGAGTGTGCCAGGCAGCGACAAATCCAGCTGTTTGGACGTCTCCACAGGAACGCTCTTAGCGGGCTTGTTGTCAGATGTCTTCCCATCCAGCCAGTAAGTTACCATGTCACCTTTCCCCTGGCATGGAGATGCTCACCGTTAGCAGACCTCCACTCCCGAGCAGTGGACATGGGGAAACGTACCTTGACCTGCATCGTTCCTCGGCAAGTCAGCGCGTAGCCACCGATCTCCTCCAGCAGATAAAAGACGGTAACACTACACTGGATCTTCAGCGCTGCGCGGCAACAACACTCTTGGTCACACATGTTGAAGGTCCATGACCATGTGATCATTGATACGCTACCCAGGCTGGTTGACTCCATCCGAGACGCCGTGTTGACTGTGTCACCAAAAAGACAGTAGCGAGGCATCTTGGTGCCCACCACCCCCGCCACCACAGGACCTGAGTACCACCACACACACACACACACACACGCATGTGTCAATGCGCATGCTTCTGTCAGCGCATGTGCACGTGCCAGCATACCCGAGTGGATCCCAGCTCGAATCTGGAGTTGTGTCATGGGCTTGTGAGGAATGTTGAAGGTGCGACACACGCCCACCAGGTCCAAAGCCATGCTGGCAATCTCGGCGGCATGAAGGATACCGTTCTCTCGCGGGACGCCGGACACCACCATGTCTACACACACACGCGCACAAACATAAAACCTATGTGCCAGCTCGGGTGTGCATGTGTGTTTCACTCACAAGCGTCTCCGATGGTTTCCACCTTGTAGACGTCATAGTTGTCAATTATGTCATCAAAGGTGGTGTAGAGCTTGTTAAGGAAGTCCACCACCTGGTATGGAGTACTGCTACTGGACAGCTGTGTGAAGCCCACAATGTCACTGTGTACGTACACACACACACACACGCACACACACACACACACACACGCACAGTCAGCCCACCTCCGGCATGCACTCCCGTGCGCTCCGTCCTACCTAAAAAAGACGGTGGCGCTGACGTAGCTTTGAGCCTGCGATGGCTTTCCTTGTCGAAGGTCATCAGCCACCTGGCGGGGAAGCATACCTACATACGCAGATTACACGGCAGATAACCACGTGTGCGACTGCGTGTTTCTTACTGTAGAGCAGTCTGTCGGTCTTCTGCTTCTCGTGCATCAGATCTTGTGTTCGTTCAGCCACCAACACTTCCAGATGTTTGCTGTACTTCTCCATCTGAAACGCAATGCGTGGGCGTCAGTCAACATGCTGAGGTGTCGGGGGCAAAAGGGGTCGGTGTTACCAAGTTCATCATCATGTCCACTGGGCTGACTTTGACAGGGTTGATGCGGTAGACGAACTTCCGGATTTGCTCGAAGGTCGGTCGCTGGGCGGGACTGTGAGAGCCACATCGCCGGATGAGCTGCGGGAACACGCGTGTTAGCAGCTAATGCTAAAACCATACGCAGCACAAGCATCTCACCTCCACGTACTCGGCAGGACACGGACATGTGTTGTCAGATTTGCTGGAGATGAGCTCGGGGAGAGGTGGACACCAAGAACCCTCGAGACTGGATTCGTCCACCTAGGTGTGGGAGTTGTGGGCAACTTTAGTGACGTCCACTGCATGCTGTGGTCACATGCACACTTACAGGCACAGGGTCGCTGCGTGTGGCGATCTCCAGCAGGATAATGGAGTAACTGCACACACACAGCCCTTTTAAATGTACATAAGATGACAATAATTGGTGTGTGTGTGTGTGTGTCCGTGTGCGTGCACATGGCCGATTACCTGAACACGTCTCCAGCCAGGGTGGGCTCCGTGTTGGCATCAGAAAACTCAGGAGGCATGTACACTTCCTGCAGCCTCTGGCGATAAGTGGAGAGAGGCTCTGCCTCTTCCTCTCGGCGATACACCATCAGCCCGTAATCTGGCAACAGAGGGCACGAGCGGGTCAGACGTCGCCTTGCAGGGTACCTGAAAGCGGGTGTGAGCCGCTCACCGGTGATCTTGCACACCCAGCGGTCGTCCAGGACACAGTTGACAGACTTGAGGCGGCCATGACAGATGCGGTGCTGGTGCAGGTACGCCATGCCTCTGGCAATGTCCATGGCAAAGGAGAACCTGGAACAATGGCGTGGTGGTGACTTCCTGTGGAAGCACCAGAGGAAGGAGAGAGGTTACCTGAAGCCCCAGTTGAGTGGGATGTCCTCGTTAAGAAGTACATCATTAAGGCTTCCTTTGGGGCAGTACTCGGTCACGATGGCGACGTTTGGCACTTCCACGCAGCCACCAATGAATTTACACAGATTGGGGTGGTCCAACTCCCTGGAAACACACAGTTAATGTGGAGGACCTGGACACCCATCTTGGTACGCAAACACTTACCTGATTTGCTTGACTTCCTGTCTAATTGTTTTGGACAGAGAGAAGGACTTGGTGTGAATTTTCTTGATGGCCACCATCCTGCCATCACTGCAACACACAAATGTGGATTTGTTTCTTTGTTTATTTGTGTGTTTGGTGCTTGCTTGTATTTTTCTTTATTTAAATATCTTTGTGTGTTATTTTACAAGGTGAAGCTCAGTTAAGGTCAGCGTACTAGATGCCTGTGCAGGTGAAGGTTGTCTTCCTGCTTCCTGCTTGGCCGGCACAGGAAGTGAGGGTCGTGACACAGCTGGCGTTGCTGTTGCTGTGCACCGCCGCCACACTCATTAGGCTGCCCATGGTCATACGTGCGTCCTGATCTGCGGTGACAAAAAGACATTGATGGGCGTCATGATGACCAACTACCTGCTTGTATTTCATACCTTGTTTGATGAGGTCAAAGTCGATAAGCCAGCTCTCGTCCCATAGGAGCCGCCGCTTCTGGTACCTCAGCCACTAAACACACACAACAGACACGGTCAGATGTGCACGCAGACCGCAGGCACGTGACTCTCACCATGACGGTCAGGACAAAGCAGAGGCTCAGCAGGCTCAGTGGCAGCCCGATGGCCAGTTTGGTGGATGGGGTCATGGGGCATTGGCCGCAGTCTGCGGGACAGGTGGAACAAAGCTCCTCCTCCTGACAGTCTCCGTCGCCACACACTGGAAAAGACGAGGCGTGGTCACTTATTGACGGGAGGGTGAACGCCACGTGTCGTTACTGTACATACCTGCAGAGGGCAGCACTGTGCTCTTGGCCTCCAATGCCACCTGCATGCGACCCACTCGGATGTGAGCGATGAGAGAGGTCAGGCCCGCATGGAGCAGAACCACCTAATGAATGGCAACACACCTTGACTATGTCTCCTTAGCTTGGCAGGACGGCCGCCATGTCGCTCGGCTTACCTTGGCACTCCAGTTGGTCTGCGTCATCTTGCCTGATGTGGAGATGGTGTGTGTGAAGATCTTTCCGTCGTCAGGAATCCACGGGCCACAGATGCTCTCTGACGTCTGAACAAAATCATGACCAGCTTTCATGCATGTGACGCGAGTGTGGGCATAGGTGCGTGTGCCTACCATGTATCCCAGTGGGCAGGAGTGGATGTTGGCGTGATGAATGCAGCAGTTTTCACCGTCCGCATCTTTCCAGTTGGCGGGACACTCGTGATGTTCACAGAACCTCCGAGCCTCTTCCGCGTTGGCAACGGACCTGAGCATACGTGCACATGTGCGGTCGGCGGCGATGGTCAGAGTGAGCGAGGGTTGAGGCCTTACCTGTGAGGAAAGATGTCGTTGTCGGCAGCCCAGCTGTAGAAGGAGTCATGGGCAGAGACTGAATAGATGACGTTGAACACTTCACCGCTCTTCACCATCTCCGGAGGCCGCAGCACCCACGCCATCTCTAGACCTGCACGCCAAAACATCATTGTTAGCAGCAACGTGCCGAGCTGGGGGCAAAGGAGAAGAACCCATCACGAAGACTCTCACCTCCGCAGCTGATCATGTTGGACTCATTGGGTTGGTCCAGAGGCCAACAGTCGTACTCACTGTTGTCAAGGTCGTGCCAGCAGGACACAGGCGTGAAACAACACACACACACCTGCACGCACACACACACACACAATTGTAACAACTACTTCTATTTATGGTAAAACAACTGACTCCTGGCTGCAATCATTGATCACTGACTAATAAATAGTTACTAAAGAAGTTACTTGAAGTTGCTACTGAAAAAATTGAGGTCTCACCCAGATCACCAAGCACACTTTGCTCTTCATGACGGACCAGACTGAACTAGGACGGAGGACGTCTGCAGCTGCTGAAGGTTTGAGTCCAGACTGAGCGTCGAGTAGCCGAATCTCACTTTTACTTGGTCTGAACGCTAAGCTGTTGGACCAACACTGCCCTCTACTGGAGGATACTGCATTACGCCGAATTTTTAATAGACCTGTTATTAACAAGCTTCAGATGCTTTGAGGTGTTCACATAATTAGTTCAACACCTCTTAAACGTTTCATGCATGTGTCCTCTCCAAAGTCCCGCAGGCCAAATATTAAGAGTGTGTGTTTTCATGCCCAACCATGTCCATTAATTCCATTACATGAGACAATGCGGGGGGGGGGGCTAATGTGATTTTTTTTTCATGGGGTCCAGAATTCTTGGCGGCGCTCCTGTGTGTGTGTGTGTCTCAGACAGCAGTGACCTGCCACACACTTTGTTCCTCAATGGATGTTTCCCTCTTGTTGCTAGGAGGAGCAGTCTTGTGCTCATGTGCGCTGCTCCGTCAGCCAATCAGAGGCGAGTGCGTCCTCCAACTCTGCACTGATGAGTTTCATTCCTCCGGGAAGAATTTTGATCAATGACTGACGTTAATTGATAAAAAACACAGTTTGATTATCAGTTCACTTCCTGTGCGAGTTTATCATTGTAAAGTTACGATTAAAGTACAATTTACTGCTTTTCAAAATAACTTGAACTGGTCAATTCTAACGCTGCTGCGAAGCAACGTGAATCGATATAAGGTGTTTGCGTGTTCGTGTCATAAGTCAAATTGTTCCTCATACAATTATGCCGCGTGGGACGGTCCACAACGTGATGTGGGGAAATGCGGCCCCACAATGCTGTCGCTTTAATGCATCACTCATGCACTTTAATGCATCGTCTCATTCCTCACAGTTCGGAGCGCTTCTTACGGCAACTTGCACATGCTACTCTTCACCGGTAACAGGCGCTGTTGCGACACCTCTGAATAATTTAACGTAGCCCATTTACACTCCGTTACACGTGCCAAGGCTTTTATGATGAAAGTGCACCGGAAACCGAGGCGGATGCAGATGGCGACGCACGGCGACCTTAACGCGATACGGTCGCTGACGGCGGCGGGGCTGGCGGAGGACTGCACAGAGGAGGTGGAGATGGCTCCAACCACAAGCGCTGGGCCCTGGTGGTAACCGACGGACGGAACAAGAACCAGAAGCCGAGACTGGGGATGGACGGATGGCGCGGTAACGCCTCGTTTCTTCCTCTTCTGTGTGCGCGTTTGTGAAGGTGGTGCTTTCAGGGAACACGCCGCCGTAGGCTTGTTTTCCCGCTGCAGCACTACCGCTGTTTACTGAGCAGAGTGGGACGTCGGTGTGGTTATCTTTGAACGCGAACCTTCTCTTGTTCTGACACCTTCTCGCTGAGGAGGCGCTCGAGTCACTTAGGCATCGTCAGGTTGTGCCCCCCTCAGGCCTTAGGTGTATAATACAACAACAAAGGACTTCTTTGGAAGTTGTGATTTACTTCGAGTCCGTTTTTGTCATCTAGATAAACTGATAACGAGGGCAATTCAAACTAAATGTTTCTGCCAAGTCTGCTTTCGTGGTCTTGGTAAACTAAGCTAGCTAAACATTCGTCTTGTCTCTCTGCAGGTGGGAGTACCTCTCGGGCGCCATCTTGTCTCGTCTAGCAGCAACAGGACCTAGCCTGTTAGCTTGCTAGCGGAGGTGTCAAACTTAACTTTGGCCTCTGAAGCAGGATAAGAGGTCGGTTGTGTAAAAACGTCATGTTCTGCCTGGATGCTGCTAGCAGTTAGCAGCTAAAAGCCATCTTAGCACTGTGACTGTGGGAGTATAATTTTTGTGTCAATCAAATAACATCAGAAATGTAGCAACAGGGATTAGCCTGCATGTTCCGTGCCTAGTAGCTAGCGTGGGCAGGGCAGGGGTGCGATGGAGTACCACTCAGGTGGCAGCCCGCCCCTGCTGGGGAGACCACGCTACTGCCCCGGCACCAACGCTAACGGAGGCTACCTGTGCGAGACCGGCCACTGCTGTGGCGAGACAGGCTGCTGCACGTACTACTACCAACTGTGGTGTGAGTGGCCCCGCCCACATTTGCACTCTTGGGCTACTGCCATGTGATGGTTGAAGTCATGTGACATCCTCAGGGTTCTGGCTGCTGTGGACTGCCCTCATTGTGTTCAGCTGCTGCTGTGCCTACCGCCATCGGCGTGCCAAACTGCGGGTGCAGCAGCAGCGGCGCCAGCAAGAGATCAGCCTGCTGGCCTATCGTGGCGTCTCTTCTTACCCCTCCTCCATGCTGGACCTCAGTAAGGCACCGCCCCATTTTTTTGCTGTGCACGAAGGCATGTTCTGACGTGTGCCTTGCATGCAGGTTTCCTGGCATCTTTGAAGCTGCCGTCGTACGAGGAAGTGGCAGCTCAACCCTCCACTCCTCCTCCTCCCTACAGCTCAGTCTTTACGGCGCCACGATACCCGCAGCCCCCCCGAGCGGCCGACCCCCACCTGCTCATGCAGCATGGGCGGCCGCAACACCACCCCTTCAGTGATGGCCCCTCCTCACTCAGCTCAGATGACAGGTGAGATGGCAAGCTAGCAGGGCATTGCAGTGTTGACGGCATCAGTGGATCCTTGTGATGATGCATTGTTTCCTCTTTTTCTGTAGCTCCAGCTGTTCCTGTGACTCCTGCTGCCCCTCCTCTCCATGTAGCTCCTCCCTCTCCGTCCCTGTGACCTATGAGACGGACACAAGCCACGCCTCCACGCCCAGTGAGCAAGCAGCCCTCTCTCTCAATATCTTGGGGCAGGAAGTCGGCACCTCCTCGCAGGCTTCTCCCTCTCCTGGCTTAGATGTGACAACTCCCATGTTGCAACAGTCACTCCCCAGCCCTATTCTTGCTACCACTTCACCACAACCCGAATCTTGCCCAGCATCCGCCTCTGTAACGTTGGAGCTGGCTGACATTCCCACAAGTACGCCCCTCGAAGACCCAAACGCAAGAGACACAGCTTGCCACGCCCCTTCTGCCCTACTTCCTGACATCACGATCGAGCCTGTGCCAGCCACTTCTCCCTTCCGGCCCGAACCGCACACACGCGCCTCCGCTTCGTGGTTGTCCCCGCCCAAACAGACACTCTTCTCGCCATGCGTGGACGTCTTTGAGGCCGAAGAGGAAGCGGCGCCAGAGGACGAAGATGATGTGGATGCTGACGAGAGCCAGTATCGGCATCGCCGACTGACCGGTGACTCCGGGATCGAAGTGTGCCGCTGCCAGGTGGAAGATGACCAGGGCCAGGAGGAAGACGCGAAGCAAGAGAGGCAATCTGACCTCCATGACAGTGCAGACTGCCGCGCCAGGGGCGTGCCCACACATAGCGATCTCCCCGAGGAAGTCGGCGAGGTGGTGGTTGTTTTGGAGACGGCGTGACGAGATGATTGACAGGTTCACTGAGCTCCTAAATGCGTCCTTATTAGAGGATGTTCTCAATGGCCACCAGTCCACAGAAAACATCTTCCAGAGGCAGGCCTTGCCCCTCTATTGTTGCTGGATGGCTCGCTTTTCCTCTTCTTTAGTTGGATAGATTTACAATGGTACATTATTTGTAGCCCAAAATCTCTCATTTTCTAAACTTTTTATGACCCACAAAAACATTTCCATTTGTCAGAATTAAAAAATAAAAACAAGATAATGCTAATCCACCCACATGCTAGCCAACTGCTAGCTATCCCCAGTATGAGGAATGTTCCAGATGGAAATTTTAAAAACATCTTTTGTGCTGTGTTGTTATTAAGTGATTAACCTTGATGATTTTGTTTGTTTGTTTTTGCGAGTGCTTGTGTTTGTTTAGCGCTTCAGTTTACAAAAGCTAATTACCCAACATAAGAAGGCAGATAAGACCTTACAATGCTAAGTATTGTTCTGCTGTCAGCCTGTGCTACAAGTGAAGTTCTACACAATAAAGTGATCACATCTACAACATTGTATTTTATTGAAGGATGCCAGAACATTAGCAAGTCGTTAGTTTGTAGTGGAGCTTTGTTCATTGCAACACAACAACCTTCTCTGGCTAGTTAGCCAGACTGCAAGCTTCCCAGCCCCCCCTCGGCCTGACAACGACCTTATAAGGTAGCGGCTGCAAAACTACGCCCAGACGACCCTGGAGGTTGGGAGGAGAAGCCCCGGCTGGAAGCATGAAGCTCATTCTCTGGAGCATCGAGGACAGAAAAAGAAACAGCTCCAACCTCGCCAGTGATTCGCCCACACAGATACGAGGTCCCGCCCCAAATGGCAGGAAGCAGGAGGGCATGACCCGCCGGCCCTGGTTGTCAAGGAAACGATCTGGAAAGGACTGGGTGTATTTTGGGGTGACGATCAGTAGTATTACCTGGATCGAACATGTCCGGTCGGTGCCAGCAGTGCGGGTCATGATGGATGGACCACATGTTGACTAACACGCGAGTCCCACGACAGATGGTGTGCCCGCCGATGCTGTAGACAGAACCAAATGTTTGCTACGGCGGGGGCAGGTGCACAAACGTTTGCTGTACCTGCTTTCCGTCATGGCACTGTGTGGAATCAGCACGGGGCTGACAGGCCGGATCCGCATTCCCTCGTTGATTACGCTGTCCAGGTATGGTAGCCTACCACGGTCCGCTGCGCACACTGGCCGCTCTCCACCCACCTGCTCATCCAGCTCCTTCTGCACGCGCTCCTGGATCTGTGTAGGGGACAGGTGGGAAAAGGTGGGCACCCCAGCAGTGGGTGCCCAATTTAAGCTAATTTGCTGTGCCTACCTCAGGGTGGTGCAGCAGGTAGGCCAAGATCCACAGCAGGGTGGTGGACGTCGTCTCCACGCCGGCACCAAAGACTTCTGCCGCTGTCATTAACACGTGGTCCTCCGTGATGGCTGCCCCCTCTGGCCCAGGTGAACTTTGACCTTTCAGCAAGGCGTCCAGGAGGTCTCGAGGCTCACCGTCAGTCAGAGCCGCCTGTTGATGACACTTTATTTAAGGACAGGAGTCATGTGTGTTCTGCAGCCTAATGCCCTCTGCTCGTGTCCCTCACCTTGTGTTCATGCAGTTTACGCTCCAAAAGACGGTCTCGCAATGCGACGCACGCCCGCAGCTCGCTTAACGATGAGTTGGGGAAAACCTGAGAGCCACGAGACACCCGTGATGGTAAGACAATGGTGCTGTTTGGTGTTCTGGTTTTACCTTCATCCAGGAAAAGATGTCCACCAGTCCTCCCCTGGTGATAGTGCGCACGATGCCGTCATTGTATCGAATCACCTCTTGCAACTCTGCGTCGCCGTGGCGATAGGTGGTGCTGAACACCAGAGTGCACACCACGTTGGTGATGGCCGTGGTCACCGCACCCGATGGGTTGAAGTCGCACCCCCCATAAGACAACAATACCGTGCACAGACTTTCCACCTCAGACATAACTGGCAGGAAGTAAAACAAAACAGTGTAATATGGTGAAAAAGTGGGTGGGGGCAAGTACCTACCAATCTCCTGCAGGCGACCGCTTCCTTCTCCAAACAGAGCCAAGGAATTGTGGACTAAACGACGGTGCAGCTTCCAAAGCAGCGAGTAGTCAGCGAAGGCGATGTCTTTCCCACCTCTGGTCAGCAGGTCGGTGGTCACCTGCCGAGCCATGTCCCCAAACTTAGTGAGAGTGGCGCGTGAACACAAATACAATGTAGCAAACAAGAAGTGGCGTCACCATGCTGGGACGGCCTGCAAAGTCTCGTCCTCGCTGCAGCAGAACTTCTCTGGCGTGGACGTGAGAGTTGACTACCACTGTGCGGTGCGGCCCGAGGTAGAGCTCAAACAATGACCCGTACCTGACACACAAACACACACACAATTGGGCACACTTCAACGAGGTTGTCTTTCCAGAGGTCAAAGTTTTCACCTGTGGCCCAATTGCGTGAAGAGTAGGTGTGGGGGGGTGGTTCCTCTTATCCAGGGAAGGCTGCCCAGGATGGGAAGGCGTGGCAGGCCAGGGATGGTCCTCCTGCCCGTGGGACAAAGTCCATTTGAAACCAGCAGAACCAAAGAGGTGATGGTAGCAAGACCGAGCAGCACAAAAAGAAGCGGAGAGACACTCTCGACCAAGATGAAGGCCAACATGACTACGTTGATGGGATGTCGACGCAGCAGCTCGGCTTTTAAAGTCTGACGAATGACCTTGTTAGAGGTCATGTGCGCGTTGTTGTTGCTGGCATGTACGTGTTTATCTGCGTCAGCCGACCTCGTCGTTATCAGGTTGTCATGGCAACCTTAAGGAAGGCTCAGATTGTGTTGATGATTGGGCAACCCGAAGAGCTGCCATGGCAACACATGCTCTTAGCATGTTTGACATATTGGACATGCTTGTCTGTCACCATGGAAACAACAGCCTTTGTATCATTGCATCAGACAGTGGAGTCTTTTGCGAGCACATGATGCAGATGTTCATCTAAACAGGTGTTGGCATGGCAACGGCTCACACACACACACACACAGTGCATGTATCCGCAGTGGTGGTCACAAGCGCTGCCGCAGTGAGGAAAGCCCACCGCTCCTTTTATGGCACGGGGATGCCCGCTGTCACCACAGGAAGTCGGCCATGTTTGGGCATCCTCAACGCGCACGGTGGGGGGAATCCCTCTCGCTGCTCCTCACCAATGAGGAGGCGCTCATGTTGCCAAGGAGACCGAGAGTATAAAACGGCCAGTTAGTGGAGGAGCTCGGCATCCTCGGCACCAGAAAGCGGCTCAACGGAACCTGGCTGCAGAATCCTACCCGAAGACCTTTTAGAGGGAATTCCCGCCATGCTCGCCGAGCGCCACCTCAGCTTCCTGTCCGACTTAGAGGACGCATGCAGCACCTGGGCAGACAGCGTAGAGTCTGACCTGGCAGGTGAGTGCCGTTGCAGCATCTTCATTGTTCACGTCATCGCTCTGTTACATAACACTAATACATTTTCCCCCCACCAGTCGTTTCCCCGGGAAGTGACGCCTCCGACTCAGATTTCTTCTCCGACTTCAGCGACTCCGACTCGCTCTCGCCGTCCCTCGACTGTGGTGGCAGCTTTTTATCAGAACCGGCGGCAGGTCTAAGCAGCACAGCAGACGCCATCCTCAACATGATCACAGAGATCGTGGGAATCTGCAGCGAGATGGAACAGCAGGGCGAGGGCGCCTACCAACCTGTGGCCACGCCGCCTCCTGTGGCTGTTAAGAGCGAGCCGGTGAGCTCTAGCTGCGGCGCCAAATGCGGGGCAGCCTCAATGAGTGGGAACGGTTCCCTTCCTAAGCTGGGCACTCCTGACTTCATCGAGGCTCTGTTGAGCCAAGATGGTGGCCAAAGTGAGGTCAAGCAGGAGGAGGACTGGATGAAAGACTGGGGCGTCAGTACTGAAGCACAACACGCCAACTCCCCCATGCCCACCACTCTGGATGCCAACCTCCTGTCCTCCCTCCTGCAGGGCGCCTTCCCCACCATCAACCTGGGTAGCGTGCATGTACCAGTGCGTGCACGAGTGTCACGAAGAGTTCCCACCAAGAGCGGCATGAAGGCCAAGGCGTTCCCGTGCTCCGTGGAAGGCTGTGAGCGCCGTTTCTCGCGCTCAGATGAGCTCAACAGACACGTGCGCGTACACACGGGACAGAAACCCTTCCAGTGCAGCGTATGTGCACGTAGCTTTAGCCGCAGCGACCACCTGACCACGCACATGCGCACGCACACGGGCGAGAAGCCATTCTCCTGTGACGTGTGTGGGAAGCGTTTTGCTCGCAGCGACGAGCGGAAGCGGCACGGCCGCGTGCATGTCAAACAGCAACTCCGTGCACAGATGATGGCTGCCTACTCACTGGCTGTGAGTGCCGTGGTTTGAAGTGGCAACGTAAAGGTGTTTTTGGCCTCCTCATGAGGTGGAGGACTTTCCTGCATGACGTGACGCTGTCCATGTTTGTACAAAGTTCTATTTTTCTATATGTTTCTACCTGCTGTCATACTTGTCATGTGACTTTTGTATGACTTGCACTGATGCATTGTGGGATACATGTGTAATGTCCCATCCGCTGCTTGAGGACGCTCCAATAAAAAAAAAAATCATTTCATGATGAATCCGGTGTGCATCATTATCATCACCATCACATTATCGACAGGATGCTGTTGCTCGGCAACACAGCATCGCATTACTTCTGTCACAGTACATGATGTGAAGTGGTTGTTGTGGCAATAAAGTTCTATGAGTTTCATCATTCAGGGTGTCTGAAGAAATAATGTCATGTCACATGACCCTGAGGGACACCATGGATGCAAACATTAAAGCAAAACACAAGATATCACTTACGTCATACACAGAGACATTTGGAGTAAAAACATGTAACCTTTGACCCAGCTGCTCAGCAATGACGGGGAAAAAACAGCTCTCGTGGGTCTTTAACGCCCTCACGTGCTCAAGAGTCAGTACTGCAGGTCAGTCGATATATTTTTCCACTCAGGTGTTAAAAAAACTCCATCCAAAACTGGTGGCATTTTATTTTTTCAAATGTACTGTCCTACAGGGTTGTAATTGGCGGCAAAGGGGCAAACACGCAGCAACGTCCACACACTCCAAACACAGAAACTCTGCAATTTCAGGAGCAAAACTGAAGTTAGTCAGCTACCGGAAGCACCAGACAATCTTTAAAGGTAATCCAAGATTATCAATTATTTTTGTACCATAATGAATTTTAAAAACACGAAAAAGATGTCTATGCGGCACAGAAAATACACTCTCTACCACCTTTAAGATGTGAAGTCAGACCAAAAAAAAAGAGAGACAAAAAATATTTCAGGAAGCAATTTGCTCACAAGATGAGACGATAACACGAAATTTAAAGATGAATTTTACATCGAAATAATATGATTGGACAAACAAACGTTTTTATTTCAGTGAGTCACAAAGTCGATGCAGGTCCGTTTTAAAATATTTATTGTCCCACAAATTGACGCTCACCATAGGGTCGACATTTTTTAAAACCAAATAAATATTGTTATGTTATGATACTACAGTATATGACAATAATAGTAATAATAACAATAATACAGCTTACTGTTTTTCTCACATCCACTGTCTATTTAGGTCAAAGCTGTCCAGCTGTAATTTGATATTTACCCTTCGAAATATACAAGAAAATAATAACACAATACATTATATTTAAAGAAATATATTATCTTTGTGCTTTTATTAGTATCAACATTCTAGCTTTTTCTATGTCCGTTATGCCTTTTTACTCTATTTTTCCATTTTTAGTGGGTTTATGTTTGCATTGAGGCTGCACGGTGTATGAGTGGGTAGCATGTTGGCCTCACAGTCAGGAGGTTCAGGGTTTGAATCTCCGTTGGGCATCTCTGTGTGGAGTTTGCATGTTCTCCCCGTGCGTGCGTGGGTTTTCCCCAGGTACTCCGGTCAACATGTTTTTGTTGACATGGTCAACACAAACATCTTCTACGTATGAGGTCTGTTATGAAGCAGAACCGGTGATTGCAGGTGCTTGAAAGTTGGCGTTCAGCCGATGCAATGAGTGTCAATAGAACCGCTCAGTGATAAAAGGTGCAGACAAGTCTGAAATACCAACATGGGTTGATCTGGCAAATGTTTAAGTAAAGTTGATCAAATTCTGAATTACGGCAGGTTCTGCTTGGACATCCACAAGTAGCAAGAAGCTATTTAACTCAGATAAAACAGCCACATATTATTAGCTGATGCTGGGAACATCAAGATAGGTTAGATTTCAGGGTTTAAAGTGTGCCTAAAGCATAATAGCAGTGTCATAGTTAACTGTCTGATTGGCTTCTGGTTCTGGCTGCCCTGTTCTCGCAATACAGCTTTTCTCCAAGCAAAAAATCTTACCACGTTTTAATCTTGCAAGACTGACATCCCTACAAACAACTATTTGCTGTTCATCAGCTGATCCAAAGTTTAAGACCATAGGTCCAAAAACCCCGATACCCTCCTAAAACAGACATTTATTTTCAAAAAAGAAGTCATTAATGTGTAGCTGCTATTTTTGTAAATGACCTCAAAACTTGGTTTGGGCATGCATAATGCCAGTGCTTCCTGGAGTTTAGTTTGAATGTTGCTCCGGGTGGTGAAAAGAATGGTGTTATTCCTTTGGAAGAAGTCCTTTGTCAAGCGGGCAGTGTAAACTGCAGCGGTTGTCCTGTTGAAAAACCCTCATTACAACACACACCTTCAGTCATGCGTGATGGCCCCCTGAAAAATCTCCACATAGCCAGCTGTCATTTGAAGCCCCTGGACAAACTGAAGCTCCATTTTTGTTCCATTGAAGGAAAAAGCACCCCATATCGTGATGGCGACCCCTCCACTGTGCCATGTGGCAAAACATCTTAGGTGGGATCGCTTCGTCATGCCAGGAACGTCGGAAGCCATTAAGTAAAGTCTACGCACTGCGCATAACTTTATTTTACACAGAGCTTCTTCTTTTCCTTTCGGCTTATCCCGTTAGGGGTCGCCACAGCGAATCAATTGCCTCCATCTAACTCTGTCTTCTGTATCCTCTTCTCTTGCGCCAACTACCTTCATGTCCTCTTTTACTACATCCATAAACCTCCTCTTTGGTCTTCCTCTAGGCCTTTTCAAAATTCAAAACTCAGCATCCTTCTACCAATATATTCACTATCTCTCCTCTGGACATGTCCGAACCATCTCAGTCTGGCCTCTCTGGCTAACCTCTAACATGTGCTGTCCCTCTGATGTCCTCATTCCTGATCCTGTCCATCCTGGTCACACCCAAAGAGAACCTCAGCATCTTCATCTCTGCTACCTTCAGCTCTGCCTCCTGTCTTTTACACAGAGCTAAATATCATATACCATCCTCCTGTCCATTCCTGATACTTCCCACGACGGCCGTGTCGGCCGCGTATTTCTGTACATGGCAGAGCTCAGAGTTGTACCGAAAGTCGGGCGTGTACAGCGTAAACCGAACAGGAGAGAGCACAGTTCCCTGCGGTGCTCCTGTGCTGCTGGTCAGTGTTGGACCTGCAGTTTCCCAGTTGCACATAATGAGTGAATACCTTGTAGAATACACTTCCCCCGCCCAGTTCTTCTGCTTCATGGTGTATGTCATCACGCTATGTGTACACATTTGGACGGGCTGGTCTATCTAGCGTTTTTGCTATGAGCCTACTTGTTTTCGGACATCCTGAATTGTACAAATACAACTACGTGATGTAAGCATGTCTACTATCAAACCATACCATTTCACGAGGATTATGTATTTATTTCGTAAACACCCCTTACACAACGTTCAAGAAATAATAGTGCAGGGGGAACAATCCACATCCGGGCATTTTGAGTACTCCGTCCGTCAATAATGACGTTTCAGCCGTGCACGAGAGCAACCCCCTCAGCTGTTTGGTTCCGCGACAACAGTCCACAAAAGTCACAAATGTTTACACAATTGTTTTAATGAGAGCTTCTCTTACCGAAAGTCAAGGCAATAAACCGGAAGTCCGAATCTCGAAAGGTGTGTGAAGGTCCAATGAAAAGCTGCTGGTTGGAGCCGTGAGTGTGCTTATGCTCAGGTAGGGAAGCTAAGCCTGTTAGCTTGTTAACGCATCATCAAACAAACCAAATGTTCTTTGATAACAAACGCTAAAAGAAGACAATGTATTGTTCCCGTGAAGTGAATAGGACACGGCTAACGTTCAGTTAGCATAGCAGGCTAATAGCAGCAAGCCCACAATGCGTCTTTGTTGTCCGACTTGTGATGTTTTGTGGACAGTTTTCAAGCGAATAATTTGTAATTGCGTCCTTCATCAAGTCTACTTTTCCTCGTCATTTCATATGTTCATTAACTTGCTAAAAGTTGTTGTTTATTGGCGGAGTCGACGACGTGAGTCCAAATGACACAGAATACACACATACACGGTGCTGGAAAAAATGTATGGACCTTCATGCATCTTGTTTATGATCAGGTGATGGCCCCCACGCCAATGAAGCTGCGTGTACGCCGCGGTGACACCAACAATGGCAGCAGCAGCGGGCAACAGGAAGAGGAGAGGAGCCGAGGAAACGGCAGTAGAAGTCGCAGGAAAAAGAAGACCACTCAGAGCATGCAGGCTCCCGTGGCATCTCCGCCTGCCTCCTCTTCCTCTGCCCGAGCACCTCTGGGGTCGGAGGAGGCGTCGCCTGACTCCAAGTGTCCCATTTGCCTGGACCGCTTCAACAACATGGCGTACTTGGACCGCTGCCTGCACCGGTTCTGTTTCCCATGCATCCAGGAGTGGTCGCACAACAAGGCAGAGTGTCCGCTCTGCAAGCAACCTTTCGCCTCCATCTTGCACTCAGTGCGTGGCCATGACGACTTTAAAGAGTACACACTGCGCCCTGTTCCCCCAAGCGGCAGCGTGGCAGCCACAGTGGCCATGGTGGCGGCTATGGCATCAGCAGCAAGGAACGACCAGCAGATGAGGCTCCTGCTGAGAAGGCACAGAGTTGCTGACGGCACTGAAAGCACCACCAGAAGGCGGAGGAGGGGGGAGGAACGTGGAGTGTGGGAGTGGTATTTGGATGTCCCACCTCTTTCTCTCACTCCTCACGATGCAGATGCTGATGGAGAGCAGCGCCTGAGGAGTGCAGCCAACCTGGTGGAACACGGGGTCATATTTGAAGGCCTGTCAGGCCTAGAGGGCCCTGGTCCGCGTGCCCCCCCAAATGACCGGGAAGCACGCCGGCTCATGACCCGATTGTCGGCGAGGCTACGTCTTCAACGAGAAGGTGGGGTCCTGCGACGGCTCAGGGAGCGGGAGGCAGTGGCCTTTCGCCGTGCCCTCTACCGTTACAACGTACGTGTACAGGGTGTGGCCGGCATCGGTAGGACCGAGGCGCAGCGTGATATCACGGTCGACAGCTTCCGACGGGACCCTGCCCAACTAAACAGAATACGTCCCTGGCTGCGGCGTGAGCTCATGGTGCTGTACGGTGCTCACAGCTCACTTGTGGACTTTGTCCAGAACATCATCATGGCAAGACTAGCTCGCCATGGCTTGGAGGACAGACCCACTATTGAGGAAGAGCTGCGACCATTCCTGTTGTCCCGAACAGAGCACTTCCTCCACGAGTTGGTCATTTTTGCCTGCTCGCCACTCACCCTGGAGAACTACGACTTGCAGGCTGTGTACGAGCCGCCACCTGGTGCCATGGAGCTGGACGCATCAAGTGGTGGCTCTGCCAACAGCTCCATTATCGCCATCTCTGAAGGGGAGGAGGCTGAAGAAGAGAACAATCGCAATGATGTCATCCCAGACGGAAGTTGTCTCAGCCTGTCAGCCTGGGACGACGAGACGCCGGGCCCCTCCTACTCTACTGCAGAAGCCTTAAGCCCCACCCCACAACTGGCAGCTAATGAGGAAGAGGGCGAATGCATGATTGTAGGATTCAAGAAGCCGATGGCCGAGCGCACACCGGAACTGGTTCAGCTGTCATCTGACACAGAAGGGGAGGAACACCAGAAGACTTCGCCCCTCTCTTCATTACCCACAATTCCTCCCTCTACCTCGGCCGCGATCAAGGCTAAAGACACGGAGGTGGACAGAGGTTGCTTCTCAGGCTCGGGCAGCTCGGTGTGCACGCTCAGTCCACCACCTCATGCTGCCGACTGCACCAGGAGGAAAAGGAAGAGGAGAGGTCATGGTCAAAGCGGCGTCTCAGCCAATCCCAATCGCTGCATGTATCCTGCCATGATGTGCTCCCCTTTACGCTCCAGCATCGAGTCCACCTCACCACTCCTTCCTAGTGCTCCAGACTCCGGTTCGGAATACTGCTCCTCACAGGGCTCCTGTTTCACCGAGTCCTCCTCTTCCTCCCTCTGCTCCTGCCCACTGCCGACATCGCCTCTCACGCCATCGCGCTCCCACAGAGAGAAGCCTGGCGGGAAGAGGAAGTACAAAAGCCGACACCTCGACCGCCAGATGGACCCTAGCTGGAAGCCGCGAGGGAGGAGGACCAAAAGGAGAAGGCGCGGCAGACCTGAGAAGAGGTGAGAAATTTTGGTTTTCCTGTCCAATCAGAGACTTGGATGACCCTTCCTTTCTCTTCTTGCAGCAGCAAACGCAGTCCAAGCGTAGAGATAGTATATGAGGGCACCGCCCACTCTGGTACCACACACAAACGCTACCACAAGACGCAGCAGCACAACAGGTACATCATTTCCTGTCTTCTGGAATGGTATGAATTGGGTAGTTTAATTCAGACATGCCTTTTAATAAGGTAACATTTGCAATAAGCAACATTTCTGAAAAGGAGTATTATTTTGTTTGCTTACATTTTGTCAATTAAATTTGATTCACTCCCAGTTTTCTCCCAAGGATGAAGGTGTCCATGAGCAAGTTCGAGTTTTAAAAAAAGGCAATATACAGTAGGTTGTGCAGTGCTAAGGAAAATGAAATACTGTATGAATACATATGAAAACATGAAATATGAATACTCCAGTCAATATCGTGCTCTGTTAGAAGGTACAACGATAGTACTAAGTTTTCTAGTGGCAATTTCTTAATACCTGAGTCCCTTCAAATGCTCAAAAGAAGTGGTGAAATATGTACTGTCATATGTACATTTCATTGACTGTCTTTATTGTCATTGCACAATAGTTACAATGAAATTGTACTCTAAAGGCCACTCTGCACCACATAATAGTAAGAAGTGAAATAACAATTGTAATAACAAATAAATAACATTGGGATAAGGATAAAAGACTAAGATTTAAAGTGTAATTTACAATATGATTAAAACCAGTTTTAAAACTACAATGTGAAGGTTAGTGCTGTGTTCAGTAAAAACCTGTGTACAAAAGTTATGTGGGGCATTCTGAGTGTGAGTGTATGAGCCCGTTGGTGTTGGCAATGCGGATAGTCCAGGGGAGGCAGCTGTTTGTCAGCCTGCTAGTGTGGGACCTGATTGACCTATAGTGTCTCCCAGAAGGGCAACAGGTGAGGGCAATATGCGCTAGAATACCTTAATTTTTTGTTCAGAATTTGCTACTTATCACAGGTAACTGACACACATTCGTTCTCATTCTTCATCATAGTTAGTAAGTAAGTAATATTTATTTATATAGCACCTTTCAAAGATAAAAATCACAAAGTGCTTCACAAAAAACAGGATGAAATACAAATTTAAATTTATAAACACACACAATCATAGCGCCACGGTGGTTTATTTATTTATTTTTTTAAAGACACTCGAACGCTGAGCGTCTATTGACTTAGATGGGGAAGCGTAGAGTGAGTTGTTTCGCTGCGCGAAACTGGTCATCGGATAAATGCTGGGCTTTGTCCCGTCTACTGCTCTGTATCTCCTTCCGGAGGTGAGGAGTTGGAACAGTTTGTGGGCAAAGTGTGAGGGCAAACTGGTCCAGAAGGTTTTAAATACTGTAGTAAAAATTTTGACTAAATTATGAAATGTATCAGTAATGTCAGGATATAGATTAAGTAATAATGGCTATGTTCAATAAATGAAATGTTTTGTTTTATATTTTTTGTATAATTTTGATGACTTCAAGCTTCTTCATGTCTTTGAGTTGTCTTTTCTGAACAAGTCCTATAAAAATGTGTTTATGTGGAAGGCTAACAGGTTGTATGGCGTGTTAAACCCCGGAACGGGTATATGGAATTATTATTATTTTTATTTATTTTTTGTCTTGTCCAGCATCATAACAGCTGAATGGGAGTCAAGGTGCCTTAAAATGCTGAGCAAAATTTCTTGGCCAAGGGAGACTTCATAATCCAAATGAGTCTCCCTTGACATTTGACTGCGTTTATTATGAATTTTGTTGCGCCACATTTCGATGCCGGACCTGACCTGACAAGGGACGGGTGGGGGATATAAGAAAGGGTGCAGAAGAACCTCACAAACATATTTAAACCATATTATAAAAAACCGTGATAATCACAATTTCAGCAAAAACCAGAACAGTCACAGAGCAAAATGAGCAAAAACACAGGGGAAAGAAAAAAA
>QODF01000008.1:2067501-2132295 GCA_024372805.1 Oostethus manadensis
TGCAGAACATACATACCTATACACACATACATACATATTTACTAATAATGATAAACATACAAGAAAAACGAGAAAAGAAACAGAACCTCTTCAACAGTGACCATCCAGATGACACGTGCAACAAATCTACATTAAATCTACATTAGTCTGCAGTGACAGGATAACTACATCAGAGTGAAACAGAGAATGAGGAGATGTTTGTGGTGAACACAGCCATGCATCCCAAACCACACTCCCTCCAAAAGCAAAGGTCCGACTAGGTAGACGCCGGAGCACGGCCCCCCAGCAGGCTTCCTACAGGGGGGAAGGCCCGACCCCGCCCCCTTAAGAGGCAATCGCAAGTCCACTCCGAAGAGGTGCAAGGGAGACCCGGCCGGATGCCACTCGGCAGCCGAGCAAGGGCCAAAGGGGGGCCCGGGCGCCAACCGCCGGAATACCCGCCGGGGGCCGGCCAGCTTCGGGCAAGCAGGACAACCGCCCCCGGGCCCAGAAGCCACCCAACCCCCCAGTACCCACACCAAACCCTGTTCCCACACTCACACATGCCAACACGCATACACCCACACACCTACATTTTCACATATGCACCTGGATGTGCCACCCCCCCAATGCAGCGAGCAGCACCACCACGAGCTACCTCGAGACACGAGGCCATACCACCATACCCGGCCGCCGGAAAATCCACAGAGTCCCACACGCATGCACGCAGGCCTTTCACGCACGCAGGCACTCCTCCCAGCAATGCTGCCGACTGAGATCCGGAGCCGAAACACCCCCCCCTCCACCGCCCCCCGCCCCTGGGAGCGTCCAAGAAAACAGGGGTGTAATAGGACCCTCTAATCCCGGCCTCCCCACCCAAATAAAATTGTTATGAGGTGTGAGATGTGTGTGTGTAGGCAGTTAAAATTGAGGAGCCGAAACTGCGTGACACCATGGGCAGAACCACTCCGCCGGCTGAGCACGCCTAAGTAGCTCTGCTCACCCTGTGACACGAGTCCCGCCACCCCAAAAATGAATGTGAGGTGTCTGTGAGTCTATGTATAGTGAGTAAGTGTAATTAAAACTGGGGAGTTTGTGACCCCCAGGGCATGACAGAAGGAGGTCATTTTTTGTGACCCCCCCTGCCACACCCCCATGGAGCACACGCACTCCCCAAGATCCTATGTGCTTGTTTGCAGGGAGTGGAGGGGCGAGGGCGTGAGGGATAGTAAGACTGGGAGGGAAAAAAATATATAATTTTCCTCCCAGAGGACGAGCCATTGGGCAGTAGGCACCCCTGTTTCCCGGGACCCACCGCGGGGCAGGGGCCGGCACGAGGTGAGGCGAGGCCCCGGACGCCCAGCGACCGCAGTCCGGGAGCAGCCTCACATAGATGTCACACACTAGCCACCATGCGCGCCACTGTAGGAGATTCCGGCGGCCCACACCCCGAACACCATCACCGCCATCCCCACCCCGTATCCGAGAGGAACCCGGGCAACACACCCTACCACTCGGGGAGGCAGAAACCCTCCAGGCACAATCACACACCTCACCCCCCACCACTGCCCCCAGTGCCCACACCCCTGTTAAATCCCCTGCCCCCAACATACGACATACAACATACACACAAACACACTGCAGCAGCGAGTCCGGGCCAACCCAGATGCCCCCAGAGGTCAGATACACCTCCACTCCTTCATCCGGGTAGAGGAAGCCCCCGGAACCCAGGGCCCAGGAGTGCCGCCCCACCCACACCCAGCCAGCCCAGCCACCCGACCCGGGGCCCGACGGCCACGACCCAGGCCCCACCCCACCGTCCCCCACCCCTCCACCAACCGGTCGTCTCGGCACCAGACCTACCCTAGCCTCTATAGAGATAAACACCGGTCCCCCGCAGAGCAGCGTTGCCCAGCCCCCCTCCCCAAGAGACGCCCAGCGGCCCGTATGCCCCTGGCACCTCCGCCATCCGCCCAACTCTCAGAGTGAAGTGAAAGAGCTAATCACCGGGGACCAGAGTGAATGAGATTGGTCCAATTGATTGTTTAAAGAGCTAGACATTGTCTCCCAAGAGATATGATCTAATAAAAGGTTCGTAAATTGGTTCATACTTAGATTGGCTTTTGTTTTCCAATTCATGAGAATAGTTTTCTTTGCGATGCATAACGCAGTAAGGACGATACGTGAGGTGTTAATATTGATATTGATCCCACCTAAATGGCCAAGTAAACACAATCTGGGGGGTGCTGCAATATTACATCTGGACCAAGTCGCAGGCTTCACATACCTGAAGCCAAAACCTTTGGACAGGTGCACAATACCAAACAGCATGTATATAGTTATCAACAGAGTTATTTGTGCACTGTGAGCAAATATTTGACTTTGTGAGACCCATTTTGAACATCCTATGAAGAATTTTGAACTGAATTAGCTGTAGATTTAAGTTTTTGGTCATTTTAAATGTATTTGAACATATTTGTATCCATGTGTTTTGATCCAAATTACTGAGTAGGTCTGTTTCCCATTTTGCCGTCGGTAGGTGTATTAAATCTTTTGTTTTATTAAGCCTATATATTTTTGATAATAACTTTGAGGCGCAGAGGTTACAGAATTCTCCCACCTTGGTTAGCATTTGCAGGTTCAATTGATTGGGCGTGTATTGGGCATATTGGGAGGTGAGCGTGTCAAATGACACAAAGTTTCCTTTCACTATGATATTATCTAAGTGTTTTATCCCTTTGTTTTTCCAGAGAGAAAAGTTTATAATTCTTTTTTTTTTTGTAGGATGTCAGGGTTGTTCCAGATGGGTGTCAGGTTACATGGATAGAGGGAATATTTGTTTATTTTAAGAAATTCCCACCAAGCTGTCAGAGTGGAGCTGATGTTCATACTTTTGTAACATTTATGATGTTTAATGGTTGAACTAATGAATGGTAGATCACAGATTTCTAGATCATCACACTGTGCTTGGTCTATATCTCGCCATGGCTTGTTTGGATAACTCAGTTTGAGCCATTTGGAGACATATTGCAGTTGATTGGCTAAGAAATACTGAGAAAAATCTGGAAGCTCTAAACCACCCCTGCCTTTGGTTTGTTTTAACGTATTTAAGCTGATATGTGATGGTTTGTCTTTCCAAAGGAATTTAGAGATGTGGGAGTCCAGTGACTTGAACCAGTTGGAGGATGGCTTGGTGGGTATCATTGAAAACAAATAATTAATTTTCGGTAAAACCATCATTTTGACGGTAGCCACTCTTCCCATGAGTGATATGGGTAGACGTCTCCACCGCAAAAGATTACCCTCAGTTGTTTTCAAAAGTTGAACGTAATTCAACTGTCAGCTCTGACAACTTGGGTGAAATGTTTATACCCAAATATCAGATATTCCCTCTCCGTATTATGGCATGAGGTATACCCTGAAAGTGACAGTTAATGGGTAGAGCTGTGGTCTTAGACCAGTTAATAGAGTAATCAGACACTGATGAGTACTTTTTTATAAGTTGAATCGTGTGGGAAAGGGACGCTTGAGTATTCGGAAGAAAAAGTAATACATCATCAGCGTAGAGACTTATTTTGTGATCCATATCTCTGGTGCGGATCCCTTTGATTTTGGTATATGGAATTATTGACCACTCTCAGGTCCTGGTCAGCGAACACCAAGTCATTAGACTGACTCATCAACTTTGTTTGTGGACTTTGAAGTATACATACAATGCATTAAACTAAATGGTGTAATTTTTACATAAAAAAAACAATGGCAGCAAAAATACTTGCTGCTACTGTAGTTATAAATCATCATGTGCAGGTAAGCCAATAGTTAATTTGTTTGGCAGTCCGATGCTTACTAAGTAAACACATTCAGACTATAATGATTTGAGTAAATCAATAAAACATCACACACACTTTGGAGAGGTCACTAATCTTTCAAGTTTATCTCTTAACGTGAAAACACATTGGAAATGACTTCTGCACCAATAACTAACAACAAATTGTTGCATACCACGTAAACCAGAAGCGGGTGGACAGTGTCAAAGTAAAAGGAATTGAAATTTGTGACGTAATCGTCCGAGTAGGTTTGTCCCGCGAAGAGATTAGGCAGACACACTTTCTGCCTCCTAAATATTTTGATGAAAAAATGTCTGGAAATGACAAGCACAATGCTGGCTACCGGCACACCAAGTAGTGACAAAAACTAGAAAGTGGCTATGCTAAATGCTGTGGTTGAGACACGCCTTCACAGAGGTGTGTCAAGTTGAATTGCAGAATTACAACAACCTTTTCAGGATTCTATTCTTCTTCAGATTCTAATTTAGTACTGTTTTTAACTGGTTTGAGCCTGTGTCAATCGAGGGTGTATGTCTGTAAGCTAGTGTGCATGTTGCAAGGGAGATGAGTTTGCAAGGCAACCTCCCATCCTCCCTGCTGCATTGGCCTCACCTGGTTGTAACGTTTAACTAGTTATTATTAGGGATGTCCAATATTGGCTTGTTTGCCAATATCCGATATGCCGATATTGTGCAACTCCCAATTTACGAATCCTATATCAACTGATACCAATTTGTGTTTTTTTCCCACTTTATAAATGCTATTGGGTTTGGGTGCCGTATAAAGGGGAAAAGTCAAGACAATTCCAATGTCCCTTGACCACCAGGAGACCCAAAAAATAGGTAATTACTAATAAAATTATTAAACGGGACCTATCATGCTTTTCGACCTATAAATGTTGTCACAATGTTGTATTGTCGTGTTAAATGATGCCAATGCGTCAGATAAGGAGATATGCGCATTTGGAAGTGAGCCCTGAAAGCAGTTTAGTATGGCTCTGCATGCTGAGTTTTTTTTAACACACAGTTTCACTGATGTTACGCAACACGGACTTCCTTATATGAGCAACGTTGAGCAATGGCTCCCAGGAAATGTTTGTTCGTGTGTGAAGGAAAGCTGATTTTGTTTAGCAATACGAAGCTGGAGTATCTGCCTAACTGTTGCTGAAGTCCGACACCTTTCCAACATTATTTGGTTGTGTTAAAGAACAACCCGTAACACTTAATCAGTGTCCTAACTGTGTTTGTTTCGTGTAGGTAATCAAACATAAGCTGTCTGTGTAGCATTCCTCTTCTTTCGTTGATGCTTTCTTAAAGGGATTGCTGATACAAGGCGGAAATTTAAAAAGTGTATTTTTAAAATTAAATTATTCTGGAAAAAATATTTGACCGATTAATTGGTTATTCAAATAATTGTTAGTTGCAGCCGTAGACGCCACACGCCTGGACAAACCAGTGACAAACTGGAAAGTAGGCTCTGTCAAGGCACTGAGCTGGACAGCTTGACATCTGTGGCAGAGCAGTTGACACTGAGGAGGTTCCTTTTCATCATGAACAGGGTTCGGCAACCCGCGGCTCTTCAGCCTCCTTGTTGCGGCTTCCTTCGCTAAGCGCATATATATATATATATATATTTTTTTTTTTGAAGATTTTTTTCAGCACAATTAAGGGGGAGTGATAAAAACAAATAGGACTGGACTTTTTACCTTATTATTTATTATATTATTATATTATATTTATAGTATTATCATGTATTATTAATATTATTTTTTTTTCTTATTACTGTGAATTGGCCGCACGGTGGTCCAGTGGTAAGCATGTTGGCCACACAGTCAGGAGATTTTGGAAGATTTGGGTTTGAATTTCCGTTGGGCATCTCTGTGAGGAGTTTGCATGCTCTCCCTGTGGGTGGGTTTTCCCCGAGTACTCCGGTTTCCCACCCACATTTAAAAAACATGCATGTTAGGTTAATGCTTGTTTAATCTCATTCTCATAGACCAAATGTTGTGTATTGTTTCATCTTGTGAGTTGGGTGACAGCCTTATGATTGCTAATTCTGTAATTCTGAGTTTTTCAATTATACATTTTATATTTGCTCTAATAAGGGTTCATTACTATTAAACTAGTCACACACGTTAAGGTTGTACTAAAAAAGAAAACCTGACCTTTATGGCAAAGGAAATAATGGTTGCAGGTATAACATTAACCACTCACTCAATATGCCAACTTTTCCTTGTCAGCAGACGTGGGAAAAAGTTGGCACTACTTTCTGCTTTTGAAACGTCACTGAACTTTTACACCCCTTGTCTCGCAGGCCGCCGCCCATCATTACGCTGGACAGCGACAGCAGTCCACCAAACAGCCAATATGTTGACAACTTGGAACATCTTCCACCTCTTTCATTAGCCAGTTTGGGCATGGCCGCTGCTGCTGACATAGGAGAACTTCCGGTAGACATTCTAGACGGGGGATCGGACCGGTCTGAGGAGCCATCCTTTCATGAAGATACTACGGACATTAACAATGGGCGTGGAAAAGAAGAACAACCTCTTCCTGATACACGAAAACCGATCGGGGAACTTGTTTCAAAACAAACAAAAGTGGCCTTTTCCAACACCACAGATGACCTCCCCTTGACCTCATCTGACACCTGTGGGCGTCTCAACCAGGAGGGACCTCCTTTGCTTCATTTCCCAGAGCCTGCATCCTTTTCCTCACTACCCCGCCTGCACTCCCCCGCCTCCAAAGATGTGGTGACCCCCCTGATTGGGACAGAGAACGATGTTTCCATCCACATCTCCAGTGAGCTTTCGCCCCCTCCCGTGAGTCTGACAGACGTCTTCTCACATCTCAACTACCTCCATGAAGGTCACAGGGGTGCTCATGATGGTGACCTTGACTCTTCTAGTTCATTTCCTGTGGTCGGCACAGCTGCAGGAAATGGCCTCAGCACCTCGCCTGCTTCCCCATCCTTCTTTGACTCCCACTGCTTGTCAGCACCCAGCTCCTCAGTGACTCCTCCCACAACATCAGCTGCCTGTCATGTCAGCACAACATGTGACCTCTGACCCCAAGGCTCACAATCACTGTGACCTTGTCATTGGCAGGTTGTGGAGCCCTGCTTATGTCGTCCGCTGACCTGTCATTGACCAGCAGCATGTGTGCCAACCCTCTGATTTATTCATAAGTAAATCAGAGGGTTTCCCCTCGTTTTTTATTGGACCGCTGTACATGGTAAAAATAAAATTAAACAAGAAAAACAGAAAAAATGTTAATAATAGAAGAAAAACGCACAAGAGAAAACCCTGAACTGTTGCTATATGTACAGGTTTTCTTTTTTGTCTTTTTAGGAAAAAATTTTTAAAAGTCAGTGGTTGTCAGTTGGTGACCTGCGGCCAACATGGTCCACCAGAACTCTCCATCCAGGCTCTCAGTGTAAAATTACTGAATTAGTCATGCCTCCAGGGAGACTATTAATTACTAAATTAATAGTCCTGTGCTATTTAATAAGTAAAACCTTTCCATATGTAACAAAATGTTGTATGGTTTTCTAACCAGTACAAAGACAATAAAGTCTGTGTAAAAATCTACATGTGTAAAATCACGTGGTCCTGGTACGGGCAGCACTGAATCTACTGCCGGTGAGTCATTTTATTGTGAAAATTCAAAACCGCCTCACAATAGCGGCAATTTCCTGTAACTTCACTCGCCTCGCTGTGCAGTACATAACAAGCACTGTGAGATCATGGAGAAGTTTCCTTCATAGCAAATATTAGTGGCAATAGTATTTGTAGATAATTAGCTATCATTGCGCCGCACTGTGGCTGAGTAGGTAGCATGTTGGCCTCACAGTCAGGAGGTTCAGGTTTCGAATCTCCGTTGGTAATCTCTGTGTGAAGTCCGCATATTCTCCCCCTGCGTGGGTTTTTTCCGGGTACTGCGGTTTCCTCCCACATTCCAAAAACACGCATGTGAGGTAATTGGCGACTCTATATTGTCAATTAGAGTGTGAATGTTTGTCTGCACCTGCGATTGACTGGCGACCAGTCCAGGGTGTACCCCGCCTCCCACCCAAAGTCAGCTGGGATAGGCTCCAGCATACCCGCGACCCTAATGAGGAAAAGCGGCATAGAAAATGGATGGATAGCTATCATTGCATACCTTCCATCCATCTTCTATGCCATTAATTCTCACCATTGGGTAACATCTTAATGCTAATTCTTTTTGGTGAAATATTTCCACCACCAATCATTTTTTAATTTGATAACAGTTTTTTTGCAGTTGAAACAGGTGTAGAATAGTTGCAGTACAAACAAGGGTGCCATTAAAGGGGGATAGTTAAAGAATGAGCGGGGCCCCCAAAAATAAGTAATTATTTGTAAAAAAAATTAATTATTTTTCATAAAAGAAATATGTGTATGATCATCATGTTTTGTTTTTAAAGTGATGTACAGATAAGTGTTGCATTGATTGTATCAGAGCACAAGCCGGTAAGGTTAGGCTTAATGCAATTGTGTGTGAGAGTCATGTGACCTTATCCTGTTACCATTTAGGTCTCCAGCTTTCAATGCCTCCAAAAATGTAAATTGACATGCACGTACATACATGCAACATTTTTTTTTTATAAATCATAACACTGGCGTAAAAAGTGATTGGGCCCTGTTCTGTGTATATGCAGTCTTTATAATATGAACCCCGGTTTATTGACAGGTGGGGCGGTTGTGGATTTGTAAACTTGGACGTGTGCAAGACTATGGGCTTTAGTGGGTTGCCGCAGTACAGGAAATGTTAATCTGTGAACACTGACAAAGGCTTAAAAATAGAAAACATATATACAGTAGTGCAGTGATGAAATGAATCACTGTTATTGGTTAATGGGAAACAAGTTACCAGTAGGTGCAGTAAATTCTAAGAAAACAAACAAGACCCAGCATTCATGATATGAACACTCTTAAGGCAGTTGGGCAAAAAAATGTGAATCAGGTGACCCCTATTTAAGGATGAAACCAGCACAGAACATGTATCTCTGAAAGCATGAGGAAAATGGGTAATTCAGGACATTGTTCAGAAGAGAAACGTACCAGAACATAAAAAGTTGATTGGAGAGGGGAAAACTTAAGCTAAATTGATCTCCAATGCCTTAAAATGGAGAGAGAGAAAAAGGACAACTATCAAAATGGATTAAAGAATAGCCAGAATGGCAAAGGCAAAGACAGTCAGGAGTTACCTCAAAGTACTGTGACAGAAGATGTCAGTGTGAAGCTAATCTATTTACAAAAATCCCCCGCAAAGTCCCTCTGTTAAAAAAAGGCATGTGCAGAAGAGGTTACAATTTGCCAAAGAACACATCAACTGGCGAAACATTTTGTGGACTGATGAGAATAAAATTGTTCTTTTCGGGCCCAAGGGCCACAAACAGTTTGTGAGACGACCCCCAAACTCTGAATTCAAGCCGCAGTACACAGTGAAGACTTTGGAGCATGCTACGGGCATGGATCATGGATCAGTTTGCATATGTCAAAATACTTGAAAGAGGTCTTGTCCTTGAAATGGGTGCACTGACCCCAAACAAACAAACAAATGTTATGTTATGGAGTGGCCAGCCCAATCCCCAGACCTTAATCCAATCAAGAACCTGTGGCGTGACATGAAAAATGCTGTTTCTGAAGCAAAACGAAGATGTTAATGAATTTTGTTAAAGAATTTTGGAATGGAATAACAGCTGAAAGGTGCCACAAGTTGGTTGACTCCACAGTCTTTTGTTTTTTGAGAATCTACTGCACCTACTGGTAATTTGTTTGCCATGTAGCAATAAAAATATACTAACAGTGATTAATCTGGTTAGTCGCATTGCACTGCTATTATTTTGATCACTACCATATACTAGGGCAGGCAATCAATTAAAATATTTCGCACAATTTATTGCATTCTGTTCATTAACTCAAGTAATCACACATAGATAGAAATATGTTTTTATCTATAATAAGTAGGGATGTACATCTCTTTGTGGTGAACGATTTGATACACAACTACAATAACATACAATTTTATGTAAAGGCAAATTATTTTGGAAATGTGGATCAGTGTTTTATTTTTAAAAAAATATGCAGTTAGAAATCCCCCAATTTTTGCATGTTAAATGCGAGTGCATTTTGTCCCAAATGTCCTTAAACGCCGGCATCGCTCCAGTAACTTCTCGGAGGCAAGCGACAGTAATACAAATAACTTAGGTCTTGTTGCAAGAGCAATTTGCCAGGGCTTTGGAACTAAATATACCCATCAAAATATCCTTTCCTTGGTCCATTTCTGCACAATATATATATATATATATATATGTATATATGTGTGTGTGTGTATATATATATATAATATAGCGCCACAGTCACCACTGTTTCCTCAAACTACAATGTGGGCTGAGGGTCAAACAGGACGTGCGCATATGAATCACGTGTCAAAAATTGTAGTGCCGTTTTGACAGCCTGAGGACAGTGTAGGTTACTATAATGCTGTCTACTCCTCATTTACATTTTGCAAACTTTCAATATGAGGCAATAGAAATACCAACTTGAGGGGGTAAGGGGTGCACGTAACTGGGGTTTTATTGAAAGGTTTGGGATGATAATGTGTTGGTTTGAGGTTTCTTCTTGATTTAAACATTTCAAGTGTTTTTTGGGCCACTACTTGGCGTCCTGTTGCCATGGTGATGTTCCTACTGGCGCTGTTCCTCCAGGTTTGTGCAATGTGTGTTGCTTGCCGCTAGATGGCACATTAAGGCAGTTATCGTGGCTTCGAAAAAAAGGTCAGGTTTTTTTTTTAAACATAAAAAAAATTAAAAAAAAAAAATAAAAAAAAACGTTAGAAATATTCATTTAGCGCCCTCAACCACACTGACAAATAGTGTCCTGGGTCGTTGTGTACAAGAATTTCCCTCCCCCTCTCAGGCCACGCCCACATTGTGGAACACTACCAGGTCCATTGTTAGCAGTTGCCTAGCAACACTGCGCTCTGTCGTCAACGGCAACCAGATTTCTGCCTCACCACTTATTCATATGAGCACTCCTCACCTTGCCCGGTATGATGCAATCAGCTGACGTGCCTGAGTGTTCCGGGTATTGGTCTTCAGGAGAGATGTCTTATTATTTGTTGCTGGATTTTGTTGACATGTTCTGCCTTACTGAGTGCTGCCTGGTTGTGTGGTCCAAGTTTGCTGGAAACTATCCCTCAGAGGTTTCACCAGAGGAGCTTTTGTGAAAGTCATGTGGTACTTGTAGTCCTTCAGGGACGAGTTGTAGTCCTTTGTGGAGCTCCTGCTGAGCTCTCATGTCACCTCTGGATGCCAAGTGGTTCTGGTGGAGTCCGGACCATGAAGGCTACGCTGTGTGTCACAAACTAGCATGAAGCCCCGCTCACCTGCATGATTGACAAGTGTTAGGAGTTAAAGAAAGAGAACCTACGGTTAAGAAAATTTATTCATTTACACTTGGAGCCCTCTGCTCACACTCGGGGGGCGGAGCTTATGACATATACAGCAAGCAGCCACTGGGAGGCAGCTGTTAACAGTTTCTCTCACGCACATTATAGTCCAATGATGTCCACTTCCAGTTTGCCCTCCAGCAAAGACTAGAAGAACCAACGGAACGCCTCACCAGTCGGGACAGATGGCGGCCTCTGTAGAGCAGAGCAGTACCAAAAAAACCCATTAAAATAAATCTTGCAGTGGTGCACACCCTATCATCATTCACAGTCGACACAGGTCCAATTAGTGTATAATGGACTCATTTGCAACCATGCACGGCCTGTTGGCGTGTGTGCGTGTGCTAATTAGCGATGGTCTGTGGTGACTCCCCACCGGAAGGCATAAAGACAAATGTAGATGTGGTCAATTAAAAATTGTGATAAACACAATGTGGGTCTCACCTCGAGCAGCCCTCCCCCGCCTCCCCCCGGCTTCTTCTTGAGTTCTTCACACTTCCGGAACTTGCAGATCTGGTGACCTGTCTTCCTGTTGCGACACGACGAACACACGCCACAGTTGATGAGCCGCCTGCAAGGCCCGCATACACCACACCGTTTCCTCTTTCTCTTAGCCGACGCCCCCGATGAGGACGGGGAAGACAGGACCACACCACCTGCAGTCACCCCTGAGGATGGGGGCGAGGAGGCGGCGGGGCAGGGGGAAGAGTTGGCGTGTTGCTGGCAGTCCGTTGGCGCTCGCTGGCTGCCCGTCATCTGGAAAGCGCTGCTGGCATCTGAGATCCCGCCGCCGGCAGACCCCATTGCCATGACGATGACACCTGGGGGTAAGCCCAGGCCCCCTAAGAAGCTGCTCCCGATAACCCCTCCCCCGTTGCAGCTGCCCCCCTCCGATAGGCCCATCACGTCTGGGTGGGCATGTCCTTGCTTATTGACGCCACAGTCAGCCGCCCCGCCGTAGCCGGGCGGGAAATTCCCATTGCTCGGCGCCATGGGGTGGTGGTGTGCTGTTTGAGCGACAGGAAGTGAATGTTTTTCTGTCCGCCCCCCCTCGTCTGGTCGCCCGCCTCCCCCTCCGCCCGCCACCCCGCCGCCCTGGTGCATGGCACTGCTGTGGGGGTGGGAAGGGGTCATCTGACCAGAAGGAGTGGCTGGAGGTGGTTGGTGGTGGTGATGGTGCGTCGCGGAAGGTTTGGGCCGGCCCCAGAAGACGGCCGCTGGGTGGTTCATGTTGTCTGGGCAACCCCAGGGCGCCGCCGCCATGGCACCCAGTCTGGTGGCGGCGGGGGGAAAGATGGGAGCAGCTGCCGCCAATCGGGCCGCCAGCTTGGCGGACGGCGGGAAGCTGGTGACGTCCATGTTGACATTGGTCTTGTAGAAGCTGGCGATGGACGAGCGGTAGCGGTCCATCTCGCTGCTGTAGTCCAATACCGGCGCCAGCGTGGAAACCTGCTACACAGCACATGTAAGTAGGGGCAGAAGCAGGGGCAGCGGCAAGTCAAACTTACCTGGCCTTGTGTGCCGTAGGCGTGGTGATTTGGATGATGGTGCGAGGAGGCGGAGCTTCTCTGGAGGACCGAGGACAGATCGCTCTCCACGCACACGCCGCTTGTCATTCCCGACATGTTTGTTTACTTCCCTGTGGCTCCAAACGCAAAAAACACACTGTGATGTCACACTTCCTGTCCACATGACCTCTGACCTTTCTGCAAAGCGTCTCTTCCTTGCCTTGTGTATGTGTGTGTGTGGGTGTGCGTGTGTGTGTGTGGGGGGGGGGGGTGCGTGTGCGTGTATATCGGGAAATAAAATGTGCACCCTCCCTGGAGGCGTGACTAATTAGCGTGTCTGGTCAGCGTGTGCGAAGGTCACGGCAGGCAGCAACGCTCCCAGGCGGCACATTAACGCCCCCCTCCCCCGCCTCCTCCCACAGGCGCAGCAGGAGGAGAAAGGAGGCTAAAAAGCGTGAAGGCAGCATGCGGCGGAGGAGAAAAGGATGCTCTGACTTACCAGGCCCGCCAGGAGGAGGAGGAGGAGAGGAGGAAGGAGAGAAGGAAGAGGAGGACCGTCTGGGAATTAGCCTGCCACGGATCATGGCTGGCGGGGAAGGAGATGGAGGGGGGGGTGGGGGGGGGGAGGAGCACCGGGAGGGATTTGTCGGTCTGTCAGTAGCGAGGGGGGGCGGGTAACGGATAATGGGGGGTGAGGGGGGGTGGATAATCACCTGGGCTTGGCACGAGCGAGCGCGAGGCAGGAAGGAAGAGAGGCAGGTGGCGAGGAGGCAGCGAGACCCTGCGGGGGGGAGGGGGCGATGAATAATGGCGGAGGTTATGAACGGATACGTGTGTCGTCCTCACGACGCGGGGGGTGGGGTGGGGGGGCGGGGTGGTGCTTGTTGGCAGGCTGATGTTCGGTGACAGGAGGGGGAGGGGGAGTGTGTCGGCTCGTGCCCTCCGCTGCGTCTGGCGCCACCCGTGGCCGCGCGCCGCGTGGCGTCTGATTGGCGCCCGGGGAGGAAGAGGAGGAGGGGGTAGCAATGTGTGAAAACGGTTGGCGGCTTGCCAACAAACACCACGTGGCCTCTTTGCTTCATTGTGATTGGTCTTTATCCAAGCAGCCGCCTTGTTGTCGTCATATCAGAAACATTATTTAAAATGTTTGAACAGCTCTCAAAGGAATATTATTTATTTTGCAATAAGGTCATCACTCCCTAAAGTCACTCTCCGATGACATTGTCACCTAAAGTTGAAAGGTCAAATCTGCTGCCATTGCGCCCTCTAGTGCACAGTAAGTGCACTTTTCATTCACTTGTAAAGAGCAAGCATAAAACACATTTGTTTTGTTTTGTAGTAGCTAACTGTCCTTAGCTTCATATACAAAAACCTAACCTTCATAGAAGCTAGTTGTTGGTGTAGCAGTTAGCATAGATGCTAGTGTTGTGTTCCAGGCCGAGCCTGGCCCTTTAAGAGAAATTGGCACTGTGGGAAATTGAGTGTTGTAGTTGTGGGCCTTATGTGGGCTCATGTGGGCATGCTGGAAGTCTCTCTCTAGCGTTGGCCCCGGCTTCAGGACCGCGAGGGTGATATCCTCTTAGCATTCTAGGCTCTTTCAAGTCCAAATAAAGGTTGTGCCAAAAGACAACGCCATCTATGCCTGTGCAGTCTCTGTACTACGGTTAGGAGATCGCTGGACAGGGGAAGAACAGTAACACTTGGCGCTCTATTAGACTCTGGTGCCAGAAGAAATGTGCTGCCCTTGCAACACTTCAATTCTCTCCCAACCCAGTTCAGGCCACCTGTGCAACCGCCCATCGCCAAGGTCCTGCAGGGGATAGGGCCTGAAGGTTTAGCTATTCTGGGTGAAGTTGTATTGCCTGTCCTCGTTGGAAGCACAAAGGCTGACGTAAATTTTGTCATGGCTGAATGTACAGAAGTCATTCTGGGGCACCCATTTTTGCATCAATCCCATGCCTGTTTGGATTACGGGCGTAAAGAAATAACCCTCTTCAACAAAAGAGTCCGACGCTATGACCCTTACGGGGACCACCCTGCTGATCATCTGATTCGAATTGCCCGCACCACCATCCTGGAGCCGGGTCGGGAATACGTGGTGCCTGGTGTCGCCTGCCTTTCCGCTGCCGATGGTGGAGACATTATGCTAAGCTTAGCCAAGTCCTTTATCGAGGGACATTGCGTCCTGGTAGCTCATGCACTGGTGCAACCCCGGAGGTCCTTGTGCGTCCCTGTCAGAGTTTTCAACCCAGGAGCCACACCTGTCACCTTGAAGAGAGGGGCTGTGGCTGGTGTCCTTCAGCCGGCCGAGGTGGTGGGCACCCTGGAGCCCCCACCAGCCTTGTCATTGTGTGAGTTGGGGTCTATTAACCCTGTTTCTGTTCCTTCTCATTTGCAGGTCCTGTACGCAGAGAGCTGCCATGGCCTGTCAGAGGGTGACCGTGACAAGCTGGCCCACCTGCTACAATGTTATAGCGATGTTTTCTCTATGGGTCCTACTGATCTCGGCCGTACCGGCATCGTGCAGCATGATATCCAGACCTTGCGGGGGCCACCTGTCAAGCAGGCTCCCCGCAGAATGGCAGCAGAGAAACAGCTCATCGCAGATCAACAGCTACAACAGAGCCTCAACATGAGTGTGGCTCAGCCAAGCAACAGCAGCTGGGCTGCACCTATAGTGATGGTGAAGAAAAAGGACCAGTCCCCCAGGCTCTGTTTGGACTACAGGTTACTCAATGAGCGGACCATCAAGGACGCTTATCCGCTGCCACGTATCCAGGACACGTAGGACACTTTGTCCACCGCCAGGTACTTTAGCACACTTGACCTGACCTCGGGGTACTGGCAAGTAGAAATGACTCCTAGGGCCCGTAAAGCCGCAGCTTTCTATACCCGAAAAGGACTTTTTGAATGGAATGTCATGCCCTTTGGGTTATGTAATGGCCCGGCCACTTTCCAAAGGCTTATGGACCGAGTCTTAGTGGGACTGCAGTGGGAAACGTGTCTAGTATATTTAGATGACATTGTGGTCCTAGGGCGTGACCCTTGCCAAATGTTAGAGCGTTTGGAGCGGGTTTTCACTAGGCTTCGCCAAGCAAACCTAAAACTTCAGGAAAAGGTGGCCTACTTGGGGCACATTGTGTCTGCCAATAGTATTGCCACGGACCCTCAGAAGACCGAAAAGGTTAGGGACTGGCCGCGTTTGTTGGCTTAGCCTCTTATTATCAACGTTTTGTACCTGACTTTGCCTCAGTGGCTAAGCCACTGCACGACCTGACTAAGAAATATGCTTGTTTTAGCTGGACTGCCCAATGCCAGCAGGCGTTTGACGAACTCAAAAGGCTATTGACTACAATCTCAGTCTTGGGCTACCCCCTCGACCAGGGGGAAATGTTCCTCGACACTGACGCTAGTGATTGTGGGATCGGAGCTGTCCTTTCCCAAGTCCAAGGGGGCGAGGAGCGAGTGTTAGCTTATGGGAGTAGGCGACTGTCGGCTGTCGAACAAAATTATTGTACAACACGTAGCTTCTGGCAGTTTTACCTTGAAGAATTTTACCTTGCATTTTAGACAGTACCTACTGGGCCGCTTCTTTACTATCAGGACCGACCACAGTAGCCTTCGCTGGCTAACTAGACTGAGAGAACCAGAAGGTCAACTAGCGCGCTGGCTTGAAAAAGTGGCCAAATATGACTTTACCGTTGTGCACCGGTCAGGTAAAGTCCACCAAAACGCAGATGCGCTTTCAAGGCGACCATGTCGGGGGTTATGCCCCTGTATTATACCAGACCCTGGGCTTAACAGTGACCGGTGTTGCGACAAAGCCATGCAGTATGACCCCGTTGATTATGCCACAGTAGCTGAGCGTTTCACATCCACCCCAGAGCAGCCTCTAGTGGGGGTAGTGGGGCCTAGGCCTAAGTCACATGTAGTGGGGGTGGGAGACTTGAACTGCAGCCCTGGCTCCACCTGTTCAAGCATCCATAGAGTAAGTGAGCCACAGCCCACTAGGTTGTTCCAGGGTTGGACACTAGAGCAGCTGGGCACAGCTCAAAAGAGTGACAGTGACATGGCACCGGTTTGGCAGTGGGTAGATAGTGGAGGAAACCGTCCCCCGTGGGCTACCATTGCTGCCCTTAGTCCGGCAACAAAAGCTTACTGGTCCCAGTGGAAACGGTTGTACATTAGAGACGGGGTATTGCTTAGGAAGTTTTTCTATCCCCAAGGCAAGACATACTACCCTCAGGTCCTCCTGCCACGCGCATTACGCAAAGCTGTAATGGAGCAGATGCATGATGGGCCAGTTGGAGGACATTTTGGGGGGGAAAGAACACTTGCACGTGTCAAAACTAGGTACTATTGGTACAATATGAGGGATGACGTGACATTATGGTGCCGTACATGCACCAGTTGTGCTGCTAAGGCCCGGCCAAAGAAGTCCCCGCAGGCTGCCATGGGGACGGTGAGGGTTGGAGCACCTATGGAAAGGATTGCAGTTGACCTCATGGGACCTTTAAATGAGACTGATAAGCGCAACTGTTACATTGTTGTAGTGCAGGATTATTTTAGCAAATGGGTAGAAGCTTATCCTGTCCCCAATGAGCAGGCGGTTACCTTGGCTGAAAAGATTGTATCAGAGTGGGTACGTAGATATGGGGCTCCACACTCTAAACACAGCGATCAGGGTACCAATTTCGAGTCTGCTGTGTTTCGGAACATGTGCCAATTGTTGGGAATTGAAAAGACTCGCACTTCCCCCTTCCACCCGCAATCAGACGGGCAGGTGGAGCGATTCAACTCCACATTGCAAAAGATGCTGGCGGCCACTGCCGCAAGGTGTCATTGGGACTGGGACTTAATGCTCCATTATGCAGTCATGGCTTATAGAGCCACGAGACATAGTTCTACCGGACTGACTCCTAACATGATGCTGTTTGGTCGAGAAATCTGACACTAGTGCTAGTTCACTACCGGAATATGTCTTAAAGTTACGGGAGAGACTGGAGCTCTCTCACCAGCTTGCGAGGGAGGCCTTGGGGAGGGCCTCAGAAAGGGCAAAGAGACAATACGACAAGAACATTTGCCAGACCCAGTATAAAGTTGGGGCTGCTGTGTGGTATTTAGTTAAGGGAACTCAAAGAGTAAAGAACAAGGTGAGAAAGTTCTTGCCAGCTTACGAAGGACCTTACTATGTAGTGGGCTTACTTGACGACTTAGTGTACCAGATTCAGAAGGGGCCAAGGTCAAAGGTCAAGGTGGTCCACCACGACAGGCTTAAGGCCTACCACTCCCGGACTCCACTAGACAGCAGCTGGGTTCTGCAGGCCGCCAACACCGCGGCCTCTTTGGAGGTATCAGCCCCACCTTCTGATGAGGAATGTGACGACGACATTTGACTCCTTCAACTGTGGGATTCCCCTCCCGACACCGACGCCTCCGTCCTGGTGACCAGCGGGAACGCTGATCCCAGTCTCGCCATTTCAATGCACTCTTGTCCACCTCCGGCACAATTTCAGCAGGGCGAAGCTGGTAGTTTACCTGCGGCACAGAGGCCACGACGGTGCCGCCCTCTGATCTTCTCGCCACGGATGAGGCCAACGAGAACAAAAAGGCCACCCAATATGTTTGGTGATTGGGTTAGTCACTAAGTATTCTGCTTGAGTCAAGGTGTAGGCAGATCCTGCCATATATATATATTTAAAAAAAAGGGTTGATGTGTGTGAATTTAAGATGTTTTTTTGATATCTCCCTGTTTACAATTACTTCCCTGCACTTTCCATGTGGTATGTGTTGCTGGTTACCAAGCGCCTTAAGCATCATGGGAGTCATGTTGCTAAAGGTGGGTTGGAATGTTTGATGGCCGTTGTGCGCTAAACTCAGGCCTAAGTTTGCACCTAACCATTCTACCTATCTTCCAGGATGACTCCAAGCACTGTACACTTTATTGTGACTGCTTTAAAAAAGTATACATATTTTTTTTTTCTTCATTTGGGGGACCTTCTAATGGACATGTCACACTGTGAGCTGTACCCGTGTTAAAACCATTAGGGGAGGGTTTTGACTTATAATGTCTTTTTGGAAACTTTGTTGTTCTAGTGACGTGCTGCAGTGTTGTTAAGGTGTTAACTGTCATCCAGAGTGGGGGTAGTGTTGCAGGCCGAGCCTGGCCCTTTAAGAGAAATTGGCATTGTGGGAAATTGAGTGTTGTAGTTGTGGGCCTTAGCACGCGGGAAGTCTCTCTCTAGCGTTGGCCCCGGCTTCAGGACCGCGAGGGTGGCTATCCTCTTAGCATTCTAGGCTCTTTCAAGTCCAAATAAAGGTTGTGCCACAAGACAACGACATCTATGCCTGTGCAGTCTCTGTACTACGGTTTGGAGATCGCTGGACAGGGGAAGATCAGTAACAGTTGCTGCCTTCCGAGCAGTTTACCCAGTTTGGTTCCCGGCCCACTTCCCCTTCTCCTGGACTTGTGGTCAAGTCACTGTGTGACGTTGCAATGTGAATAAAGAGGCTGCCACAAATGTATGGTTCTGGATCTGGTATGACTGACTGGACTTCTTGCTGAGGTTTATTGTTACCTGGAATAATATTGTTTACTTATATCTTTGGTCATTTGTGACCTTGGACGCTGAGCGCCACCTGTTGGTTGCTTTGTATTCAAGCTGTCTCACACACACACACACACACACACACACAGTGTTAATCCTATCAAAGCTGCCTGTGTGCATGCATGAGTGCTGACTCAACAAAATGAGTAGTGGTGGTGTTAAATATTCCTTTCGTCACTTTTTACGCCTTCCTTTTTTTGTTTGTGCCCATTTTTGTCTTTTTTTGGACGAGTGCCTGATTGAAAAGTTGAAAATGTTCATCAAAAGTTTACTTCCAATGGGGGTGCTCTGCCTGTGCGTGCACGCATGAGGCATGTATTATCATCCCTTTTCTAATCTCTTTATCTCGGCCTGGCTGACCGTCGGAAGGCTTCTATTGTGTTCTCAAAACCTTGCACCTTTTCTTTCTGGATTTAAAAGTTGTTTTGAGGTTCGAGGACAATGGGATGCACTTCTCTTTCTATGGTTACGGCTGGGCTGAGTAGACTGCTGCTGTAGAGGACTTCAGCGAGGGCACATTATTATCTGACAGGTGAGTGATGGAAATACTGGACATTGACATGAATCTTCACACTTACCCTCATGCCAGCAGAGAAGCCCGTCATGGCCAAGGTGGCACCACTGGACCTGCCCGTCCTGGTTCTGGAAGAAATGGACGATAAGTCTGGCTCGGCTGAGGCCGACAGGTAGGAGTTGTTGTCATGGAAAAGATGAGATGATGATTGAGCACATAAACATTTGGGCTGTGTTGTATTTCAGCCGTGTCGAATTTGTGTTCAACAACAACAATAACAACAACAAGTAACAAAACACACACACGCACACACACATGCAAATATGGCATCGGCTTGATGATCTCGATGTTTTCTAGGAAGGAGAAGAAGGAGAAGAAGAAGAAAAAGAAGAAGATGTAAGTTGTGTTTGCCGTGTAGTTGTTTGCTGTCTCTGGTTGTTGTTTGGTTCCGCCACAGGAAGGAGAAGAAGAAAGAGAAGGAGGAGGAAGAGGAGAAGAAGGAGGCAGTGTAGGTTTATTGCAATAAAGATTGACCATTTGTGATCATAATACTAATGTGTGTGTGTGTGTGTGTGTGTGTCTATGCACGTGTCAAGTGTGCGAGAGATCACGGTCATGGACCCGGCGGGAAACACATACTATCACTGGCTCTTCATCATCACCGTTCCCGTCATGTACAACTGGACCATCATCATTGCCAGGTAACATCCTTGTCCACACGTCACAGTACGTCTCTTCTCATCTATACGTGTGTCAGGGCATGCTTTGAGGAGCTGCAGATGGACTACGTGCGCTACTGGTTCCTCTTGGATTTTCTTTGCGATATGGTGTACCTCGCTGACATGGTCTTCAGAACCAGGACGGGTCTGTATGTCGGTATCCGTGGTGCTTTGGTAAAGTGCTCATGTGGTCATGCGTGTATGTGCACGGGCAGGCTACCTGGAACAGGGTCTTCTGGTGAAAGATGAGCAGAAACTGCGTGACCGTTACATGAATAGCTTCCAGTTCAAACTGGACCTGGTCTCCATGATCCCAACCGATGTTCTGTATGCTGTGCTGGGCCTGAACTACCCCGAGATCCGCCTCAACAAGCTGCTGAGGTTCAACAGGTGGACAGCACAATGTGTCAATAAAATCGGTGGCTGGCAGCCATCTTGACGTGTCACGTGGCTCCTCTGGCAGGATGCTGGAGTTCTTTCAGAGGACCGAGACCAGAACCAACTACCCCAATGCGCTGCGGATTTCTAACCTGGTCATGTACATCCTCATCATCATCCACTGGAATGCCTGTCTCTACTACTCCTTCTCCAAGGCGATTGGTGAGCATCATGAGATCCAAGTTGACCTGTGCCGCGTCCACCCGAGAGTCGGCTAATGCCTTCTTCATGCATGCCTTCAGGTTTTGGCTCGGACAGATTTGTGTATCCTGACCCGGCTGATCCGGAGTTCGGGCGCCTGGTGAGGAAGTACGCCTACAGCATGTACTGGTCCACACTGACGCTCACCACCATTGGAGAGACTCCGCCCCCTGTGGAGAACTCAGAGTACTTCTTTGTGGTCACTGACTTTTTGGTGGGTTCAGGGCTTTTTAGCTCATTAGCATTAGCACTGGCTTTTACCTCCTCGTCTGCTGCAGGTGGGCGTGCTGATCTTTGCCACCATCGTGGGAAACGTGGGCTCCATGATCACAAACATGAATGCCGCCCGTGCCGACTTTCAGGCCCGCATTGACGCCATCAAGCAGTACATGAGCTTCCGCAAGGTGAGTGGGGTGGCATGAATGTCAACAGTGAGTCATGTTTGAGGCTGAAGCGCCTCCTGACCTCCAGGTAACCACGGACCTGGAGAAGCGCGTCATCAAGTGGTTTGACTTCCTGTGGACCAACAAGAAAGCGGTGGACGAAAGGGAGGTGCTCAAGTTCCTTCCGGACAAACTGAGAGCGGAGATTGCCATCAACGTGCACCTGGATACGCTTAAGAAGGTCAGAGGTCACATATGACACACACTCTGCTGCGCTCCAGGGATGATGCTTGTTGTCCTTGTTGGTGTGCAGGTCCGTATCTTCGCCGACTGTGAAGCGGGGCTGCTGGTGGAGTTGGTGCTAAAGCTGCAGCCTCAGGTCTACAGTCCTGGAGACTACATCTGCAAGAAGGGTGACATCGGTCGTGAGATGTACATCATCAAGGAGGGAAAGCTCGCCGTGGTGGCCGACGACGGCATCAAACAGTTTGTAGTCCTCAGTGATGGAAGCTACTTTGGCGAAATCAGTATTCTGGCCATCAAAGGTAACCATAGCAGTGCTCATGTCATGTCACGTAGCGTTGCATGCGTTGCGTCACATAGCGTGGCACCACGTAGCATCATAACAAGTCATATACATCACATAGCATCATGTAGCTACGCGTCACGTCCTCTATCTTCACAAGTACTCTACTCTTTACGCCAGGCAGCAAAGCAGGAAACAGACGAACGGCAAACATCCGGAGCATCGGTTACTCCGACCTCTTCTGCCTTTCCAAGGACGACCTGATGGAGGCGCTGACTGAGTACCCTGATGCCAAAGCCCTGCTGGAGGAGAAGGGGAGACAGATCCTGATGAAGGACGGACTGCTGGACCTGGAGGTACCACCACCAGATCTCCTCTGAGGCTTCTGGGCCAAAGCTGCCATAATTTTTTGTCCCGCAGGTGGCGGCGCAGGGTCCTGACCCCAAGGAGATGGAGGAGAAGGTAGACCACATGGCCAGCACACTGGGCGTCCTGCAGACACGCTACGCACGTCTTTTGGCCGAACACGAAGCCACTCACAGCAAACTCAAGCATCGAGTCAGCAGACTAGAGAGGAAGCTGCCGCCAGCCCACCTCACCCAGTCAGGCCATGTCCCACCCCCAACGCCTGATATACAGACCAGCAAATGATGAACAATAATATGATCCGTCACATTGCTGATGTTTATTATAGCGAGCCACAATGGGCTAGGGTCAAAGGACGATGTCCTATAATTAAGTTAAGCTAATTAGTATACAATATTGTTACTTAAATTACTTGAAAGCTATGACTTCTCCGTGAGCTCACAGCGTATGCCGTCTAGAGATGTCCGAGTTATGAATGAGTCGTTAAGAACTCACATTTTTTTGATGATTTTTGATTATTCTGGACTAACAGGTACTCATCCCTGGGAACTCGCTAGTATTTAAAAAAGAAACTTGTCATTTACCGCGACCCTAATGAGGATAAGCGGTATAGAAAATGTCCAGAGTTTGATTGCTTTGATGGAAACTTGTCATTAATTGAGCAATTGTTACTGTAATTGCATTTGTATAAATGAACTGTATTAGCCCTATGGAAAAAGCAACAGATCTAGTCTTTTCCCCTACCTACCCAAGTTGAATCTTGACTGCGCCACGAATATTGGAGTTTCACGGACTCACAGGTGCACGCCAAACAATTCAGTTGCTGAACTTGTTGGACATGTGCGAACATGTGATGGGTGAAACAAGTACTCAATTCACTTCAGTGAACTTCTGTCAGTAAAGTCAAGTTTCCCATCACTAGCACTTTTGTCACACTCTGCAGCGAGGCTAGTCATGTGAAGTTAATGGTAATTCGCGCAAATGAGGGACAGTCTCAGATTTTCATAATAAAATTACCCACCCACAATAGATTCAGTGCCAGGACTCTTTTCTCCATTTAGTAATTTTATTCTGGGGGCCAAATGGAAAGCTCTGGCCGACAGGCCGCTATTTGACATTTACTGATCTAAAGCCTTAATTTTAAATAAACAAATTATTATTATTTTATTATAATTATGTTATTATTTTTGTGCCTGTCGTGAGATAATTTAAACATGCAATAAAAGCCAGTTGTTCAAGTCTTGGGCTTCGGTGGTGGTCTCACCGAACAATGACACCTAGTGACCAATGTAGACCATTGCATTCACAAGTTGGTAGACATAATGGCTTGTATTCATTCATTCATTCATTCATTTTCTGTACCGCTTATCCTCATTAGGGTATAATTTCAGTCCATTTTGCCATTTTTATGTTTGAAAAAAAACCATATTGAGATATGCATATTTAAGCAAATGTTATCTATTATTGCCCTAAATTAAGCGTATTCAAGCATACAAATAGTCTAAACAGTTGCCCCTCTGGAATAATAAAGTATACCTTGACTGATTTCTGCTTGCCTTTCGAGGACTTCCACCCAGCTAGGTGGTGTGTGTAGACTGTGGTATTCTCTAGATCTCAGGGGAGAGTCAGAGATCGGGGGTCAAAACGATGGCGCTGCAAAACCCAACAAGAATAAGCTAATATCTAAACATTCGTGTTGAGCTTGTCGAGAAACCAGACTTTCATTAATTCATTCATTCATTTTCTATACCGCTTATCCTCATTGCGCAAAATAATTATAAAACTGCAACTCTGGAAGTGAAGCCAGGCTTTGCTGTGCATATGCACCGCCATCTTCAGTAAGAATAGACCTTCTGTGAAACACATACGACATTTCAATTGTTTATTAACGCAAACGAGGTTGAATTTGTTTTAAAAGAAACCATTTATAACAAAAACAAAAAATGTAGTGTTTAAAATTTAGTCACAATGGTACAATTGTGTTCACATGATATTTACGTATGATTTTAATGCGGGATTGATAATCAAATGACTTCCCAGAATTGAAAAGCTTGAATAGTCGACTATTCTGAGACACACCTAGTTTCATTCCTGCTTTGCACACTGCCATTTCCATGTTAGGTGTATTATCATTCACTGTATCCAAGTCCAGAGTTTGATTGCTTGACTGGCCTGTGCTTGACTGGCTGTGCCAGCAATGACTGACCTGTTCTCGAGATTTTCTCAAAAAAAAATATTGTCATGTGTTAATCTTTTGAGGTCTTGTGACACCCATACTATTTTTTCTAATCTGACAGTGTGGAAGCAATTTTTTCCCGAACCCACTAAAAAAACAAAACAAAAAACTGTTCCCGTGTGAACAGGGTCTCACAGCATAGACAGTGCAAACCGCCGGCAAAGACTGTAACTACCTTGGGACAAATGAGGATCCAGAATTTTATCTTTTTGAGTCTGAAATACTGTGGATGATCTACAGCTTTTAGAAGCTGAGCAGGCAAAAAGAAAGTGTGAATCGTCAAGAGCGGACGGCGGCCGAAAGAGTCAGGACCGGTATAACTTGGCAGTGTAAGTGTGGAGCTTGCCATTCCAACAGAACTCAATTGTTTATGCTGCACTAAGTGGCTACAGTGTTACCATCAATTGAACAGCTTCATGTATATTTTCAAGGAGGACACTACTCCAAGAGACAGAATCACAAGAAAGAATTATCAGAGTTAACGAACCCTGTAAAGGTAAAATCAACTGGAAAAGACGTCCCAGGCCAGCTGGTCCAGAAGGACAACTGTCCATTGAGTAAGTAACTTTGATATTGATTCTGATATATGAAGCACATAATGTTTGATATGTGCTACATATATGCTATAATAGAACAGCAGTCTCAAAGACAAGAACAACACGATTGAGCGAACGAGTCATTGTGTAGTTATTATAATATTATTATTATGTGTAGTCATTGTGTAGTTGATGACCGCTACGCCACACCCTCATCGTGATGACACGTCGCACTGCTGGTGGGTTTCAATGAGTGGTGGGAAGTGTAGTCCCTTTCACTTACTACACAACGCCAATGACTACTAAAAGACTACAAGTACCAGTATGCAGCGCAAATGGCTGCGCGTGGCGTCCGCACATAGAAGTGATGGTACGGTTGCGACTATTTGCAGGTTCGTTTATTTGTTCCTAAAGCTAGATCTTTGTTTTAATTACCCACATTTGATTTTTTTGTCACATGTTCACTTAGATAAAACAGAGTTTTATTTTATTATTACCTTAATGTTGCTCTGGGTGTTTGTTGCGCCTATCTTTGGTAACACTGTGCTAGTGTGCGTGTTAGCATGTGCTAACTCGAATGTTGTTAGCTTTTTTAAAGTTTGGCTCATTTGTTGTGACTGTGCTCTTTCCGTAATAAATATAACTACATACTAAAGAAAACTCATGTCAGAAAGAGAAACAAATCTCACCAAAATGTGATAATAAGTAGATCCTTAAACTACTGTCGGAATTGGTGAATAAATAATAATTTAAATTTTCCCCAAAGACAAGTTTGGCTGACTTAAACGTGCTTGCTATGGAGCCGGCCTGGCGACATCTGGGCAGGGGGCGTGGTCGGAACCATGGACAAGGAGAAAGGTCGCGACCCCAGAGCATAGTGCCAGAGAGGCCAGGCGGTGCTGGAGGAAAAGGAGAAAGCACAAAGGGGGCGGTCTCATCTGAAGGTCAGCATGACGCTGCCACCCAAATGTAGTTACATAAAGAAGTCAACCGGTACGGTTCTATCCTGACCCGCTTCCTGTCTTACGGTGGACAGATGTATCCACCCACACTAAGTTTGAGGAGATCCGAAAGTCCAACCAGGCCGCAGTCCAGCGACTGGTGGACAGTCAGATGAGCTCCTCCTCTGATGATGATGATGATGATGATGATGATGATGATGATCATGAAGATGGAGAGATTGACCACAAGGATGCAAAGAGAGGAAGGATCCTGGAGTCCACCTTCACTACCTACACCAACCAGACAGGTGAACCAGGTCAGATAATAATCAAGTGATGTAGGGTTTGCTGTAACTACGTGTGTGTATTGTGTCCAGGTGGTGATGTCACAGGTCTGCTCAAAACTGGTCAGTATGTCAGCGAGCTCTTCCAGTCTGGAGCACTCACCTGCCTCATCTGCATCGCCTCTGTCAAGAGGACCCAGGCGGTATGGGCGGATGGATGGATGGATGAATGAATATGTACATGGATGGATAAATGAATCAGTATGCATGAGGTACGGGTGGAGTTTCCTCCTGACCTGGCTGCGTGTTCTCTCCATTTCAATGTGACTTGTTTTTTATTCATCCATTTTCTATGGCGCTTATCCTCATTAGGGTCGCGGGTATGCTGGAGCCTATCCCAATTGACTTGTTTTTTATTGTAAAAAGCCAAAGAGAGCAGATGTTTACTGTACAATTTTTTCGAAAGTCTGAATATATTTGGCACCACTGACCGCAATGTCTGTCAAAGAATATCGTGAATAACGTGGAGAATTATTAAGTCAGTTTTCTTCGCACATTGATAAATTGCTACTTGGTACAGTTGAGAGCGAGCTCTCGTGCCACTGAGGGACTGTGCGAGTGTGTGAAATTTTTTCATCTGGACAATTAGTCACTGCTTTATTGTAGTAGCGTTCACAAACAATATGTCTTACGTAACTGTCCTTACTTGGGTTGTACCCACAGTAAGCAGGTCGGCCCGAGCTCCCTCTTAATGACGCGACTTGACAAGAAAATTAGAAAGTAATGTCTACTCAGTTTGCTACTGGAGCAGTCTCTGAACTGGCTCCTCCTCTGAACTCACCTGCCACCTGAACTGAAGTTCCCTATTGTGGAAAAGCAGTAACTGATGGCACCTACACAGCCTCCAAACTTGGGAGTTGACTTGGACGCCACACTCACTAGTTTCACAGAAATTTCCAGCCGTTTGAAAGAGGTTCATGATGAATAACGTCTTCCTCCTCCAGGTGTGGGGCTGCTCCAGCTGCTTTACCCTCTTCCATCTTCCATGCATCCAGAAGTGGGCCAGAGACTCCGCTTTCCTCCTCTGCTCTGTCACAGATGAAGACTTTGGACACAAGAAGTACCCGTGGCCTTGGTGAGTCATGAGATGCCATCACAGTCTCAGAATTCCTCTTTTCATGTTGTCATTTTCTTTCCCCAGTCCCAAGTGTCGAGCAGAGTATTCCCACACTACCACGCCCACCAAGTAAGATGACTTGATGACTACTGTAGACGTGTGACACTGACACTGACATGAATGTGCGTGTGTGTTTCATTCAGGTACATGTGTTACTGTGGGAAAGTGCAGGACCCTCCAGCTGATCCCTGGCTAGTTCCTCACTCGTGTGGCTCTGTGTGTCAGAAGGGGCTGAAACCATCTTGTGGACACACATGTCTTCTGCTCTGTCACCCGGGTAACCTCGTGCACACACACGCAAACACACACATGCACTTTGCTTGGTTTGGCTTGGCTGAAGCATCAAACAATGTGTCCACTGTCAGGTCCTTGTCCCCCATGTCCAAAGATGGTGTCTGTTTCCTGTATGTGCGGCAAAGCGAAGCCCCTCCCCCGTCGATGTAGCAGCAAGGTGTGGATAGGGACTCGTCTTGACTCTTTCTCAGCCAGTCACAGAACTTCACAGATTCTGTGCTTGCGTGCACGTGTGTGTTTTCAGGTCTGGTCATGCCAGCAGCTATGCAGACAGCGGTTACCGTGCCAACAACACACGTGTTCACAGCTGTGTCACTCAGGTGAACATAAGTGAAGAAACTTGCAACGTTTCACACTTCATGTCTACTAACATATTGTACATACGTGTGTGTTTGTGGCAGAGTGTCCCCCTTGTCCCAAAGTCAGCCTTCAAAAGTGTGTGTGTGGTGGAGAAGAAGCCCAGAGACCATGTGCCAGTCCCAAGTGGAACTGTCAGAAGGTATGCTACTTAATTAGAAAAAGCCTGGTCCATCAAGATGGCTGACCATGTTCATTTTCAGGTGTGTGGCATCCTCCTCTCCTGTGGGAATCACACATGTGAGCTGGTGTGTCATGATGGACTTTGTCCCCCTTGTCCTCGCTCACTCAGCAGATCATGTCCATGCGGCAAGACAAGTGAGAGATATGCGCACACACACCTACATCTACATTTCTAGTCTTGACCCACATTCATCAGTGTGTTTGCATGTGTGTATGTACACACAGAGTGTTCCCTGCCGTGCACAGAGGAAGTGACACTGTGTGGGGACACATGTGACCGCCTTCTGACATGTGGAAAACACACCTGCACCATGAGGTGTCACCGTGGGAATTGTGACACCTGCAGACAGGTTAAATGCATGCAAACGCAAGTAAGGCCCATAGACATTGGACTGTCATTTACCTGGTGTGTGTGTGTGTGTGTGTGTGTGTGTGTGTTCAGGAGGTGGAGAAGGAGTGTAGGTGTGGTAAATACAGGAAGGTGATGGCGTGTCATAAAGAGTATGTGTGTGACTCCAAATGTTCAAAGAGTAGAAGCTGCCAGAAACATCAATGTAGGAGGAAGGTGAGTGCCCATTATCATCATAGTCACCACCTTCATCATCATTGTATACCTCTGTGTTCGTCAGTGTTGCCCAGGAAACTGTCCCCCCTGTGACCAGAACTGCGGTCGAACACTGGGATGTCGCAACCACAAATGTCCCTCTGTCTGCCACCAAGGTGTGTGTGCGTGTGTGTGTGTGTGTGCGTGTGTGTGTGTGTGCGCCCACACATTAGTCTCACTCAAACCTTCCCACTCTATCAGGAAGTTGTTATCCGTGTCCAGTGACAGTGGATGTGAGATGCACATGCGGTGCCACCTCCTTAACGGTCCCGTGTGGACGAGAGCGAAGCACCAAGCCTCCTCGCTGCAAAGAGCTCTGCAGGTACGGGCAACTCCTCTGAGTCAATAGCATATGTGAAGGTCGCTCACAAGTGGTGTGGTGTTTGTCCTAGGTGTCCTCCTTCCTGCCACCACTTGGCTAGAGAGCGTCACCGTTGCCACCCTGGGACATGTCCCCCCTGCACACAGCCTTGTCTCCTACCACTGATTGGTTGTGCGCACACGTGCCCACAGCCGTGTCACGACCAGGTTCTGGTTAAGTCCCAGCAGGTACAACGCTCCCAACCTGCTTCCAACTGGACCGAGCAGAAATGTCCAACACGTCTTCTCGAATTATCTTTTGTGGTGTCCCTCAGGTGCAATTGTCGGGGCCATGGGAGCAGCGGTCAGAACCAGCATTTGTGACAAAGGCTCTGCCCTGCCCCCCTTGTCAAGTCCCACTACCAGTGTAAGTCCAACACATACTCAAGCATGTTCACACTTTTTACTGAGTCTTTGGTCTTTGACTTCCAGGTCCTGTTTGGGGGAGCACGAGGTGAGAACTTTTCATTAACATGCCTCCCCATCTTAGTTTCTCATTACATTGACCTTATACCTCTCCATATCACTTTTTCTGTCTTTGTCTTATTCTATTTAACAGCTTGCCCTTTCCCATCACTTTGTCTTTTTCAGGTCAGCCCACTTCCGTGTCATCATCGTGGACGTTTCTCCTGCAAAAGACCTTGTGGACAACCTTTGACCTGTGGAAACCATACTTGCAGCAGAGAATGTCACCTGGTTAACAGCAGTGACAAGGTGATCATTAGTACAACCAGCCTAGCATAGCTCCTGACTGCAGTTACAGTATTACTGTTAGCACAGTATAGCTCCTGACTGCAGTGGTAGTCTAGCAATGGAACACCTTTGTAAAAGTTAGCCTAGCAGATAAATAATTGCAGTTTGTCCATCTGTTTTGTTAGTGTGAAGAGTGTGAGGAGGGCTGCTCTAAGCCCCGCCCACACTTTTGTCCTCATACCTGCCCTCTCCCCTGTCACCCCGGGGACTGTCCCCCCTGCAGCCAGATGATACGACAACGCTGCTACTGTAGGATGAGCGTGCTCTATGTGGAGTGCACGTGAGTATACTCTCTCTCCTAGTACAGTGGAACCTTGATTAGTATCATAAATTGGTACATTTTTCCTATAAGAAATAATGTAAATGTGATTTTTCTATCCAGAAAGGCAAATATGTAAACACACAACACTTTATTATATTTTTACAATTATAGTTTTACATGCAGTAAACTATTACAAATGCATACAAATTAGAGTTGGGCGATAATTTTTATATACCGTATAAATTCTTCCAGTGATGAGAAAATGACTTATAGTGTTATGAATGATAATTTAAAACAGAAAAAAGATGAGTTGCTGACGTGATTTCCAGCGATTGTGTGCCACGGCACACTATATAGATGCATTGGTGCCTCACGTGTATAACAACATGGTCTGGCAGTGGCAGAAAAAGGCAGAGCGATCAACATGTAGGAAAAAATGTTGCTAAAATGGGAGGAACTTTTTGTAATATGGAAGTGGTTTGGTTTTGATAGAGCTGATATCTATAGTGGGTTTTTGAATATGTCCTGTCTCCAGACAAGTTTTTTCCTGGAAGAACACATAGGTGAAAACATCAGGAGTGATTTGAAGGGGTTTCTGCAGGAATGGGACTGAGATGAGAAGAAACAAGTGTAACTAATGAAAGTGGATCTAACGTTGTAAAAGCAGCTGTCCTGAACACAAATAGACCAGCTTGCTTTGGACACTCTACAAAGTGTCATAGGTAAACCTACTTTTAATTTAATTATATGGGTGAAGGTTTTTAGCTTTTTATAGAAGACTCAGATGTATTTAATTATATCATAATGTCAAGACACATCCCAAATTTATTGTGATTCATGCCTAAGGTCTATACATCACCCAACCCTAATATAAATACATATAAATGATGAGTGAAAGGAATAAATGTACATTTTCAGGTTAGATTTACCAGCATTGTAGATAAGCTTTGTGATATAACAGTTCCCAAAGACACAATGTGACCATCTTCCTGTTTTGCTATGGGTTATTTCTGTTTATGCCGGCATTTTGGTAAAGCTGAAAAACACATTGTCTTTTGGAATACTCACATGAATAATCATGTCTTATATTAAGATAAAAGTAACTTCAAATATAATTGATTCCTTTCAATCATCATTTATTTTTAGAATTGTTTTATACTTGTAAAACAAAAAAAACATGTTTTTTGTTAACATTTTTTACAGTAAACTGATGTCATAAATGAGTAATGTAGCTGACGTCAGGTTGTCATTTTTTAAACTTAGCTTTTAACAAGAATGCTAGCTGGCTGAGGACGTTTTGTGGTTTAAAATACAATAAGAACACAGTTGGACTCACATACTGTATGAATAACACAACAAGATGCACACCGTGTTGTTCACTAACCAAAAAATGCACATTAACCAAGACATTTTTATTTCTTTGCCTACACTGAAAAGCACGCTAAGGTTCCACTATATGTCAGTCTAATTTGTGTGCGTGTGCGTGTAGGAAGATGACATCAACTGATGAAGACAAGAGAATAGCGATGGGCTCATGTGGTAACCAGTGTCCCAAAGAGGTACAGACTATCACTTCATGATAACTCTGTCTTTGTGTCTATAATTGGGCATGCACCATCATGCCACTTGTCACCATACACCTCCTGTTTGTATGGAGGGACACAACACAACTGCCACAAGTACATGTGAGAGCTGCGATTGCAACAAAGCACACTGTGTGTGTCTGTGTGTGTGTGTGTGTGTGTGTAGCTAAATTGCGGCCATCGCTGTAAGCAGGTGTGTCATCCAGGTGGATGTGAGGTAAAATGTCATCAGAAGGTGAAGGTGCGATGTCCTTGCAAGAGGATCAAGAAGGTACAAAAACATCATGTGTATTGAAGATGTTCATCTCCTGAACATTGTATCATTTTGTGTGTGTACAGGAGATGCCATGTGGGCTGTCATCAGAGTGTGTAATTGAGTGTGACGACACCTGCAAACAACAGCAAAAGAAAGTCAGCCAGGTGAATAGTGCACACATGATGATGAAATAATGATGTTGGGAGGAAGTTGTCAATGTGGTGTGTGTCCAGCTGAAGGAGGCGGAGCAGAAAGCGGCCGAGGAGGAGGAGCATAAGAAATGTCAGGTGAGGATCAGGATGGATTGAGCACATGTCACATGACCACGCTTAGCTAGGCTAACTGCTACTGTGATGCTAGGAGGAGCTGGAGGCGTTCACCAAGCGTCAGCAGCGAGGAGGTCGCAGGAGCAAGAAGCGAGGGAGGCAAGAGGACATTGAGGAAGGAGGGGGGAATGCTAAGTGGTGGAGGGGCGTAGCTCTCGTCCTCATTCCGTTGGGCGGTGCTCTGCTGTCAGTCACCGCCTACTTTCTCTTGAACAGCTGATGGTGAATGTCAAAGGTCAATTTCGAATAAAAGCTTAAAATGTGAAGACCATTTCCTGTTGATTGACACAAACACAAAACAGTATATACTACTGTTGGTGATGCTTAGCTGATCACATGACTGAGTGGTTGAGCTACACGTAGAGAGAGAGAGAGGGGGGGGGCGGAGCCTGCAGCGCTTTGAAGCTGGCGTTTTCCGGTGACGGACAGAAGAATGGGCTCGATCTCAGCGGTGGGTCATGTGGTCACAGTGGTCGTGCCCGCGTGTCACCTTCATCGCGGGAAGCAACGCGGTAAGTGTTCACGTTCGCATGCCCACGTGGGTGGCACGATCGCTCGGTAGCTCAACTTCCCCTCACCCCCTTAATGTCGACGGTCGTTTTGTTATCAATTCTTAGACGATACTTTTAGGATGTTATCGACGTCACTGCTTACGTCGTGAATCCAGATGCGGATGTAAAAGTCCATCCAAGTTTCCTACCACCGGACCAGCGTTGATAGGGGGAGGGGTTTCACGGAGTCTTCATTAATGCACGTGTGTCCCTCAGGCGTCTGAGAGCGGGATGGGCGAGGAGGCGTGTCCTCACAAGACACCGTCCTCCTGTCCTATGAGACCCTTCGTCTACGTCCTACTTCCTGTCCTTAGCCTGCTGGGCGGTGTGATGCTCGTGCTCACCTTCACCGGTACGACAGACACCTGACCGCTGCACGACCTTACAGACACAAATGTGTGTGTGTGTGTGTGTGTGTGTGTGTGCGTGTGTGTGTGACGTGGTCGTCATGGCAGCGACGCGTCGGCCAATCAGGCTGAGAATTAAGGAATGTTAAATGTTTACTTGGGTTACGAAGCTTCTTTTATTTTGACTCAAATGTTGCTGGGGGGCTGAGGGGAGGGGGTACAAGTGTAATGGAAGCAGCAGCAGAAGACGTGCGTGTGCATGTGGTGGGGGTGGGGGTCGCCGTGGTAACAAGATCCTCTGACGCTATTCATAGATGTGCACAGTCCCTCAACGCTGTCATCACATGCACACCCGCCAAGCTATTTATGAACAAGTGTTCTTAAACACACACAGGTCTTGTGGGAGAGGCTGAGTCTGTTGTCTCTCCTCAGGTGTGATTGGCAGCCGTGTCTTAGATTCCAGCCGCCTCCCCTCCCCTGAGCCCATAGGCGACGGAGCCCCCTATTACCATGGCAACAGCACAAGCCCATTCCCCCTTCAACTTGGCAACTTAACAAGTTCCCCCCACGACTTAGCTGACCTAATGCCTGCGACCACCGCCGTCGCCTCGGTGCGCTCGTCTCAGGCCCCACCTACACAGCCGTTCACAGTGGCCCCTGATTGGTTGACTACTGTCACCACACTGAGCAGCACCTGGTTGCCATCGACTCCTGAAACAGGTAAGATTGCCACACTGTTTCACACGTGTGTACTTGCATAGGAGGTGCTTGCTAGTAACGTTTGTCATATCTTCAGGTGGTTGTCAGCCGATTGCGGAGCCTCAGTGTCACATGTTGCCCTATAATCAAACATGGCTGTCCTCTGTCGCATCCGTGGTGAAGAGCTCAGAGGTGGACATGTTGCTAAGGTAGGAGTGTTTTCTCGCGGAGGAGTTCACAAGGAGTGATGAAGTTGATGTGTCGCAGGTTTTTCAGCTACTTGAGCAGACTGTCTTGCTACAAACACATCATGTTGTTTGGCTGCTCGCTGGCCCTGCCTCAATGTTTCCATGATGACAGCACACATCACAGGTGAGAGCTAAACATGCTAACACGCGACATATTCTTCATTGTTCACGTGACCGGTCACATGATGCAGGGTGGTGGTGCTGCCGTGCGCCTCGTTCTGTGAGGCAGCCAGAGAAGGCTGCGAACCCGTCCTCCAGATGTTCAACACCTCCTGGCCTGATTTCCTGCGCTGCTCGCAGTTCAGTGACACCGCTGCAACCACGGCGAACCCTGCGGCCCCTGCCTGCTACACACCAAAGGCTATCGGCAAACCCTGTGAGTGCCGCGCATGTTGATGTTTGTGGTTTGATGGCATCATGTGAGGTTCTCTGAATGGTGGACAGCGGCATGTGGAGGGGAGGACGACTTCCTGTGCACGACGGGCATTTGTGTCCCCCAGAAGCTGGTGTGTAATGGCTACAATGACTGTGACGACTGGAGTGACGAGTCACACTGTGGTGAGCGCACACACACACACACACACACACACACACACACACACACACACACACAGGAGGTTTGCGGTCGTCATGGCAATATGTTGACATGACAAGTCTTCAGTCTGTTCAGACTCGCAGTTTCGGTGCCTGACGGGCCGATGCCTGCCACCTAGTATGTTGTGTGATGGCTACGACGACTGCGGTGACCTCAGTGACGAACTTCATTGCGGTGAGAGCACACACGCTAGGCTAACATGTTTCCTGCTCATGTTTGACGTCGCTTGTGCTCGCCAGTGTGCGACGTGTTGTGGGAGCATCAATGTGGCAATGGCCGCTGCGTGTCCAGGGATTGGCTATGCGACGGCGACCTCGATTGTCTTGATAAGAGTGATGAGCTCAACTGCTGTGAGTTGCTATGGTGACAGTCCAACCATGTAGAGTTCAGACGGTACTCACCTTTGTTTGTGTGCAGCGTGTCGCAGCCAGGGTCTTTGGGAGTGCAGGAATGGTCAGTGCGTTCCTTCTGCCTTTCGCTGCGACGGTGAGGACGACTGCAAAGATGGCAGCGATGAAGAGCACTGCAGCCGAGAACAGAGTGAGACATCTGTCTGGTAACAAGTTTTCTTACTCTGTCAGCAATCTCACTCCATGACGTGTGTTGCAGCTCAGACCGCATGCCTCCCCGGCCAGCCCAGCTGCATGTCCACTTCCTGCGAGGACAGCAACAACTGCAGTAAGTTCTTCAACATCCTGTCCAAGTCCACACCGAAGGTGTTTGTTGCTCTTGACTCATCCCCCTCTTGTCATGTCAGCTGGCTGTGAGCCAATCAGCTTAGAGCTGTGCATGAATCTGCCCTACAACCTGACTCGCTTCCCAAACTTCCTGGGTCACGTGTCCCAGAGGGAAAGCTCGGTGTCCTGGGAATCATCGCTGTTTCCTGCCCTGGTCCAGACGGGCTGCTACCAGTACCTTATGTTCTACGCGTGCACCTTGCTTGTACCCAAATGCGACCCACTGAGCTTGCAGAGGATCCCACCCTGCAGGTTAGTGCACTTGCATGTGCGCATGAAACGAGCTCGCCAGTGTTCCCCTCCCCACCTGGCAGGTCTCTTTGTCGTACGGCGAAGGAGAAATGCGAGTCAGTGCTCGGCATTGTGGGACTGCAGTGGCCAGACGACGCGGACTGCGCTCAGTTTCCCAAAGAGGGAGGAGACTTGGCGTGCCTGCTGCCCGAGGCCGGCGTGGATGGTGTGTGTGAGCATGTGCACCCACCTTTCGTAGTCCATCTGATCTACTCACTTCTTGTCCTGTCAAACAGAGTGCTCCCCGAGTCACTTCAAGTGTCGCTCCGGTCGCTGCGTCCTAGCCAGCAAACGCTGCGACGGCCTCGCTGACTGTGACGACCGCAGCGACGAAGACCACTGCGGTGAGAGGCTGTCCTTTTAAACTAAAAATCTTGTGACGTGTTCAAGATGATGTGACATGTGTCCCGCAGGTTGCTCGGAGCGCTCTCTGTGGGAGTGTCCAGGAAGCACCACATGCATTAAGACCAGCATGATCTGCGATGGCTTCCCAGACTGCCCTCTGCTGGCTGATGAGGCGAACTGTTGTGAGTGTGCCACTCTGTGCCCTTGTGACGCCGCGTGACATAGCGTCACTTACTTGTCTTTTCCCTGCTAGCGGCGTGTGGAGATAACGAGATGGAGTGCAACAATCACGAATGCGTGCACAGAACTTTGTGGTGTGATGGAAAGAAGCACTGCACTGACGCCTCGGATGAGTGGAACTGTGGTAACACACACACACACTCACACAAGTCAATGTGATTGTGTGTACTGAATGTTGAATGTGTCATCTTCAGTGTCTATGAGCGAGTCGTCAGGTTCTGTTGTGACCGTGCTGAGGACAGCGACCCACTATCACGTGTGTGCTGACGAGTGGAACACACAGCTCAGCAAACTGACCTGTGACCAGCTGGGACTAGGGTAAGGTCAGTAGCACACACACACACATGCACACACACATGTGACATGCAGCCCATCACACACATCTCCCTGCAGGGTTCCTGCCTCCGTGTTAATGGTACCTGAACAAATTGACCCGCTGGGCCGTCGTCGTTGGTTACACGTTCATCCCGATTGGAAGGAGAAGAAAGGCTTAGCTCTGCAGGCGCGTCTAGAGAAGAGAAGGTGCATGTGTGTAGATATTGCATTAGAGAATTGTCCATGCAAGGGAACGAATTGCTAAAGCTAAACCTCCAACATCACACTGGCTGTGACCATCCTCCATGCTTGTGTCCCGTAGTCACTCGTGTCATTCCGGTAGGAGAGTCGCACTCGTCTGCGTCAGAGACGGTAACATAGCAAGCTTCCACTAGCAAAAATCCTTTGGGCTACTTGACTTGCTCTTTCTTGTCTCTCCAGAGTGTGGCCTGCGCCCAGCCATGCTCCCTCACAGGCAGAAGAGAATTCTGGGAGGCCGCGTGTCACGACGGGGCGCATGGCCTTGGCAGTGTTCGCTGCAGAGCGGCCAGAGCGGTCACGTGTGCGGCTGCGTCCTCATCGGCAAGAAGTGGGCCCTGACTGTGGCTCACTGTTTTGAAGGGTGAGACACGCATGTACGTCCTACACAAAGGGTGCGCTAACTTTTGTGTGTGTGTGCAGGAGGGAGAAGGCCCACCTGTGGAATGTGGTCCTGGGTCTTAACAACCTGGACCATCCGGGCGTGCACAGCCAGAGCCGTGGTGTGCGTGCCATCACGGTGCACCCGCGTTACAACCGCGCCGTGGTGGACTACGACATCAGCGTGGTGGAGTTGGATGCGGAGGTGAGCTAGTCCCAATGGGAGCATCCATTAAGGAGCGGCTGCAGGTTCTCCGGCATTATTCGATGTGTGCCACCGTTAACAGGTGGAAGAGACGCAGTGGGTCCGGCCAGTGTGTCTGCCTCGCCCGGGCCAAATTCCCGCTCCAGACTCCTACTGCTACATCACAGGCTGGGGTCACATGGGCAACAGGAGTAAGTCCCCTCCCACTTCCTATTTGCTGTCTATTTCCTGTGTGAGACATCCACTTCTTCCACAGTGCCATTCAAGCTGCAGGAGGGACAGGTTCGCATCATCTCTATCTCGCAGTGCCAGTCGTACTTTGACATGAAGACCATAACTCCCAGGATGCTTTGTGCCGGCTACGAGGCAGGGACTGTCGACTCCTGCATGGTAACCACTCAACACAGTCTCAAGACCTTCCTGCTCACGGTTGCTTGTGTGTCTTAGGTTCTGGTTCTCTAATACATTGTAAGTCCAGGGTTCTAGATTTTATTAGGTTATTAGTAGGAAGATCCAATAATATCGACCCACCTAAATAAATGAAGATTAATATTGGAATAAAAATGTAATAACATATCGGTATCTGTTTTTTTCCTTATAATGAAAATCGATAAAAAAAAAATCTATATATAGGCCTATGGGTTTCCGTATTTTACGGCAGGCAAATGATGACCTCATCAAACCTCGTCTGAAGCTGGTAAACAGACATTGGTGGGTGCAGTAACAAACTTCCTTGCTTTATACCAAACTAATGTTAAGGCTGTGGTGTCTCCTTCGGATTTTAAACTTGCGATTTCAAAAGAATGCAAAGCGTTGGTTATGTGAGGCGGACCAAGACTTCTTCCTTCAGTACTTCCTTAGTAGTACTTCCTTAATAGTTCCAAGGGCAAAACCCTCAGTCGAAAAATCAGTGAGTTTTGTACTACTTGTGAAATCTACGCCATCCTTCGATCTAGTTCACGGCAGTTAGAGATCACCCTCACTCCCAAAAAACTTTATTAAGATTGGAAAAATTTCAACATAATCAATCAAACTAGGGTGACTAGTCCCATCCAGCCTGTCAGCAGCTTCGATATGGACGTGTAAGACGTTCACGCAAAGTACTGTATGTGCATGGCGGCATTTTATTACTTCCTGTCCGTCACTCGCTTCCGGTCACCTGCGCTAAGAGCAACATTTAGACTAAATAGCTACTACCTAGTCACTGCAAGCAGGAATCGTGTAATCAGGTATTGGCTAGTCACCCCGGCAGAATGACCCGCCCACAGCGGGTGCATGAAGAGACATTGCTTTTTCCATTTAGCGTCAGGCATCCGGTAAATGCAAAAAGGACAAGCAAATGGAAAAGACAAAGATAAAAGAGGACGATCAAGGATAAAACGAAAAAAGCAAAGACAAAATGGAATTACAGAATGACAATTTGCATATTTTTGTATGAGTGATTCTCTTTATATTTACACATGTATTTCCTTTTCATTTTGGCACTCCTGTGATTTCATAATTTTGTCTGTGGTTGAGAATTGTCGTCTGTTTGAAACCACACATGCAGTATACAAAAAAATGACAGAATGGAAGGTCTCAGGTTTCTCAGGTTTTAGACGGGTGCGATAGTTCAGTGTGAACATCTGATGCCACTCACAGAGCTCCAAGGAATGGTCTTGTATATGTATATGCTTCCTTATTTTCTTCTTCTCTCCTTTTTATTAGTAAATGGTAACCACTCACGTTAGTCCCTCCCCTTTTGCTACATAGCCAAGGTGGTGTAAATTGTGCACGGCAGTGTGCACTGACCATTTTGAACATTTTCTAGTGCAACATCCAGGTACTGACAGTGCACTACTTCTCAGTGAGAACACACTGACAGTATGCGGTCCAAATGCTAAGTGTGTGCAAGAGCACAAATTGAAATGCAACCTTAAGGTGCAGGGTTGGGGTTCTAAGTCCTTGTTATAGATGAGGATGATTGCTGCTGATCGATGATAAAAAAGGACTGTGTGTGTGTGTGTGTGTTTGTGCAGGGGGACAGCGGTGGTCCTCTGGTGTGCGAGGAGCAGGCGGTGGGGGCGGCGGGCCACTGGACGCTTTTTGGCCTGACGTCATGGGGCAGCGTGTGCTTCAGTAAAGTGCTCGGACCAGGAGTGTACAGCAACGTGAGCCACTTTACACCCTGGATCCAGCAGCAAATCTTCATGCGCACTTACCTGTCCGACTGACGCGGTCTCCTGCTGCGTTGCGGGAGGAAGTGATGTCACAGCGCACACGTTGATTTCCTCTTCTCAAGCCTCGATCCATACTGTTTTGCTCTTCATGTTGGAACCCCTTCTCCTAGCCACGCTCTAATGATGATTATGATGATGAGGATCTTTCCAAGATGAAGCCGATTCAGTCCATCAATATCGTGTTCTCCTGGTGCATTGCAAGGTTAACTATCTTAGCGCCGGCTGCGCCCGAGTGGCCGAAATAGGAATAACAATATTACATCTCATGCTATTCGGCTAACCTTCCGCTCGTGTGTTTAGCCTTGACTGATTGGATGTTTTTTCCATGATTGTTGTTTGTCCATTCCTTCACATCCACAACATTCCCAGCGGTCGTTGTCTGGAATTAGTTTTTCCAAGAGTATTTTTCTACAACTTTTTGGGCGTCACGCTTACAACACGCATACTCGGCCCGTCTCAGATGTCGCGTCCTTGTTTGTTATCTTGAAGGCCAATGTACGAAATGAACTGGAATGTTTTGGCGCAACAATAAAAGTACATACCCCTGCAATGTGTGTGTGCATGTGTGTTTCGCTGAATGTTTATTCAAGGCCGACAATGAGAGAGATGGATGGATGGAGGGAAAACAAGGAAGGAATGCGCACACACATATACACCATGGGGGCAAAGTGCAACACTTTATTGTGTATACTTCCAAGTCACACACATGGTCCGTGGTGCATTGTGTGCTAAAGGTCCCGACGGTCCAGGGAGATCGCTGCTGTGGCGACAATTACCGGGCAAGAGCTGGACGGCGCCGATGACACGGTGAGGTGCGCACACACACACACACACACAATCAAGGGATCATGTTTTTGGCTGCTGTTCGTGTGATGGCTTAATCTTCGCTATGTGTGTGTGTGTGCAGATGTCTTCTTGCTGTGTGTCCTTCCCTCATCTAAAGAACAAATGTCCTCGACCGCATGGACTTGTCAACCTGCTTATCACCAAAGGTTCAGTCATCGATAGATGTCAACCAATTAGTTATCAATAAGTATTGGCTTGTGTGTGTGTGTGTGTGTGTGCACAGCGTGCATGTTGGCGCTGCTGTTTGGAACTCTGTGGGCGGTGACAGGAAGTGAGTGTTTGCCGGGAGGCAAAGTGTTTGGCATCATCATCATCTTCATCAGTGCCGTGTTGGGAGGACGACTGCTTGGACTAGTCCGCCTGCCCCACCTACCCGCTCTCCCTCCTCTACTTGGTACCTCCCAAAAAGATTCCACTTGCTGCCGCACAAACCTGACACTAGTGACCCAACTGTGCATGTGTGTGTGTGCACAGGCATGCTGCTGGCGGGCCTGGTCCTGAGGAACGTTCCCTACATGACTGATGCCGTCTATGTGGACGCTGGTTGGTCTGCAGCTTTGAGGAACATGGCGCTTTCTGTCATCCTGGCCCGAGCCGGTCTGGGCCTAGACCCTTTGGTACCATGCGCACACACACATACATGTGTTGTGATGTGGATCTGATGGCGGGATTCATGTCATGCAGGCACTACGTCGTCTGAAGACTGTGTGCGTACGTTTGGCTTTTGGGCCATGTGTGCTGGAAGCGTGTCTTGTTGCTGTGGTTTCTCACTTCCTATTGGAGCTGCCTTGGGAGTGGGGCTTCCTGCTGGGGTATGTGTGGTGTGTAGGTCTTGTTTTCCTGTTCCACGCTCACACGTGGCCCGTGTGTGTGTGGGGGAAGGTTTGTTCTGGCCGCTGTGTCTCCAGCTGTGGTGGTTCCCTCCATGTTGCTGCTCCAAAAAGAAGGTTATGGAACTGAGAAGGTAAACTCATTTGTTCATTTTCTTCTTCTTCTTCTGCTAAAGCTATAGTGTGGGTCTGCAGGGCATCCCAACCCTTCTGATGGCCGCCGGCAGTTTTGACGACATTTTGGCCATCACAGGCTTCTCCACCTGTCTGGGCGTGGCCTTCTCCACAGGTTGTTCTTTCTGTTCAGTTGTAGCCATGCCAGGCCTCCATTTAAAATTATTTTAAAAATTGTGCTTTGCAGGGTCCACGTGGATGAACGTCCTGAAAGGTCTGCTGGAGGTGGTAGGAGGAATCGTGTCGGGTCTTCTAGTGGGCATGTTTTTGTGTTTGTTCCCCAGCGTGGACCAGGTGGGTCATGGTTCTACTCGAGGTTCTGTCAGAGCTACCAAACCTTGGTCACAAGCACGTCTGTGCAGGAGGACCTAGTTCTGACCCGGACTTTCTTACTGTTGGCGTTCTCCATCTTCTCCGTCTTCTTCACCCATGTAATCGGATCCTCTGGTGCAGGCGGTCTGTGCACGCTGCTTCTGGCCTTCCTGGCCGCTGTGGGTTGGGGAGCTAAGAAGGTACCACAACTTTGTCGCTTCTCCTGCGTGTGGCCTTTGTGTTTACATGGTACGTCCATGCAGGCAGCAGTGGCGGCCATGTTGGCAAGGTGTTGGGATGTGTTCCAGCCCCTTCTCTTTGGCCTGATTGGAGCAGAGATCACCATAATGACACTCAGCATCAGCACCGTAGGTAAGCACAAAGCTGCATGAGGGGCAGTGGCCCTTCACTAACTGGCACTGTGGTTGGCTGCAGGTTTGGGCATAGCCGTAATTGGTATTGGTTTGCTGGTTCGACTGCTGGCCACATTTGTGTTGGTGCATGGAGCTGGTTTTGCGTTAAAAGAGAGGATGTTTATCGCCATCGCCTGGCTGCCTAAAGCCACTGTACAGGTACTTAGCACGACGCCAGAAAGCTCAAGTGAGGCGGGAAACCTGAACATGTGCGTGTGTGTGACAGGCTGCCATTGGCTCCAAGGCATTGGACACGGCGAGGGATAATGGCGACGAGGCCAAAATCAAGTTTGGTTTGGATGTACTAACTTTAGCCGTGTTAGCCATCTTGATCACCGCCCCCATCGGGGCGCTGGGGATCGGCCTGGCAGGGCCAAGTCTCCTGTCCCAGCAGGTTGAAGGTCAGCACAGCATGATTTTGGACCTTTTCTTAACAACCAGTCACATAACGTTTTGTCCACTGCTAGAGTCTGAGGCAAGGAGCAGAGCCACATCTCGGGGTTGTCAAGGTCAAGACCCAGTGGTCTTTGAGAGCAGGCTGTGATGAATTTTGACATATGATGCTTGTGTCTTTAAGTCCACTTCCTGTCGATATTTTTCATTCATCAAATCTTCCTGAAACTTTACACCTTTTTAAATAAATGCACATAACCAAAACACACATCAAATGCATTTGTTTATTATTTATATGAGGTCACAAAAACATTAAACCACTGGTTCTCAAACTTTTTACAGTGGCATACATTCAGACGTTTGACCTGAAGCCACGTACCCCCTATTCCTGCAAACTTAAAAAAACACACCTTTTTATATGAATTAATTTTAAATATTGGACATAATTAACTGGTTCTTTGATTTATAGTAATTTCAGGTCAACATTTCTGTTTTGCAAGGTCACATTTTGATAACGTTTTACATGAGCACTGATAAACAGATAATTATCCATATTATTTACAAACATAGTTAATTTTTTTTTAATATCAGAAATATTTTTATTAGATAATTCAAATATTCACAACTAAACAGACATAACCAACTGTTTACAAAGAGTATATGATAATAAATCAACTTGAAAACCACCAGAAAACAAAACAAACAAACAAACAACAACAAATAAGATAGAAAACAATTTTAGAAAAAGACAAAACAAGCCACACACACATCAAAAAGGAGCAGAAGACTAGATTAGACAACACACTCCCTTAAAAAAATCAACCAGCGTTGAACAGGTAGGACAAAATAATTAAATAAAACAAATAGGTAAACAAAACATTAGGTATTGGTAAATGGACAGTAGAGAGAGAGAGAGTAAAATGAAAGGCGGCTCAGTTAAATGTAAACTTGTGGAAACAGACCCATAAGTTATTACATTTCTCTTCTGTCTTAAAAACATAGTGTATTTTTTCCAAATTCAGGCAGGACATTACATCCCTCAACCATTCAGCATGAGCGGGCGGGGCAGCATCCCTCCACCTTAATTAAATTGCCCGTCTGGCCAAGACAGAGGCGAAGGCCAAACTACGTTGCCTTGTGGGCGTCAAACGCAAGTCAGGTTCCGCTGTGGTGCCATACAAAGCTATTAGAGGATTAGGTCTCAAATCTAGTTTGAAAATTAGATAAAGAGTTTAAAAACCCTCCCTTCAATACTTTTCCAAACTAGGACATGACCAAAACATATAAACGAGTAAAGCATCATCTCTCTTGCATTTGTCACAGCAGGGGTCAACCTCTGGGTAAATGCGGGCTAGTTTGGTTTTACACATGTGGGTACTATGTACAACTTTCAATTGGATCAGGCTTTGACCGGCACACTCTCCCATGAGCTCACCACTCGTGGGAGGGGCCAAAGGGGTCGGGTGCAAAGAGAGCTGGGTGGCGGCCGGAGGCAGAGGGCTTGGCGGTCCGATCCTCGGCTAAAGAACCTAGTTGTCGGTACGTGGAATGTCATCTCTTTGGCGGAGAAGGAGCCTGAGCTGGTGCCTGAGGTGAAGAAATTCCGGCTAGATATAGTCGGACTCACCTCAACGCACGGCAAGGGCTCTGGAACCAGTCTTTTAGAGAGGGGCTGGACTTCATTCCACTCTGGTGTTGCCGGCAATGAGAAGCGACGAGCAGGGGTGGCAATTCTTGTTGCCCCCCCCTGGCTCCCAGTAAACGAGAGGGTAGTTTCCCTACGCCTTCGGGTGGGGGGACGGGTCCTGACTGTTGTTTGCACTTATGCGCCAAACGGCAGTTCAGAATACCCGCCCTTTTTGGAGTCCTTAGAGGAAGTACTAGAGAGTGCTCCCTCGGGGGATTCCCTTGTTCTGCCAGGTGACTTCAACGCTAATGTTGGCAACGACAGTGAGACCTGGAGAGGTGTGATTGGGAGGAAAAAAAACCATTATGTTAACTCGAGCGGTGTCTTGTTATTGGACTTCTGTGCTCGTCACGGATTGTCTATAACAAACACCATGTTCAAGCATAAGGGTGTCCACATGTGCACTTGGCACCAGGACACCCTGGGCCGCAGTTCGATGATTGACTTTGTGGTTGTGTCGTCGGACTTGCGACCACATGTTTTGGACACTCGGGTGAGGAGAGGGGCAGAGCTGTCAACTGATAAGCATCCTCCCCCACCATCGGAACCAACTCAGTTGGTTCCGATGGTGGGGGAGGATGCCTGTCAGATCTTGCAGACCCAAACGCATTTTGAGGGTCTGTTGGGAACGCCTGGCAGAGTCCCCTTTCAGAAGGAGTTTTAACTCCCACCTGCGGCAGAATTTTGACCATGTTCCGAGGGAAGTAGCGGACATTGAATCCGAGTGGGCGATGTTTCGTGCCTCCATTGTCGATGCGGCCGATCGGAGCTGTGGCCGTAAAGTGGTCGGTGCCTGTCGTGGCGGTAATCCAAGAACCCGTTGGTGGACACCAGTGGTGAGGGATGCCGTCAAGCTGAAAAAAGAGTCCTATCAGGCCGTCTTGGCCCATGTGTCAGGTACCTCCATGTGGAGGCAGCTGACAGGTACCGAAAGGCCAAGCGGTCTGCAGCTCTGGCGGTCGCCGAGGCAAAAACCTGGACATGGGAGGAGTTCGGTGGTTTCAGTTTGGTGGCCGCAGGATTCGATCTCTGCTTTTTGCAGATGATGTGCTCCTGTTGGTTTCATCGAGCAGTGACCTTCAACTCTCACTGGATCGGTTCGCAGCTGAGTGTGAAGCGGCTGGAATGAGAATCAGCACCTCCAAGTCCGAGTCCATGGTTGAGTGCCATGAGTGCCATCTCCGGGTCGGGGAGGAGGTCCTGCCTCATGTGGAGGAGTTTAAGTACCTCGGGGTCTTGTTCACGTGTGAGGGAAGGATGGAACCGGAGATGGACAGGCGGATTGGTGCAGTGTCTGCAGTGATGCAGACTCTGACCGATCTGTCGTGGTGAAAAGAGAGCTGAGCCAAAAGGCAAAGCTCTCGATTTACCGGTCGATCTACGTTCCTACCCTCACCAACTGGCTACGAATAAAGTGTCTCATCTTTTCAGTTAATTTCTGAAATGATACAAAAGTATTCTGAATAAAAAGGTCCCGAAAACGTGCTATACTTAGTCTCCGCCACTCCCGGAAACCCAAATCCAGCAGTGAAGGTTGAAAAAGACGGTTGTCAGAAATGGTGCTGGCAAGGCAAAAACCCAGGAAGCCAAATTGCCTCCTGAACTGGGCCCACACCCTCAATGTGTGCCAGACCACTGGATTATTGACATGTTTGTTTGGTGGAAAAGGGAGTGCAAATCCAAGTTTTGCTGAAATAGAGAAATCTTTAACAATAACCAACTCCATTTCCAACCATGTGGGGCGGTCAGAACGATGCTGATAATATGACCAGAATGTAACCCACCTGATATTAGCTACCCAATTATAATAAAGAAAATTAGACAGCGCCATCCCTCTCTCTAGTTTAGGTTTTTGAAGATGAATTTTATTCGGCCTAGGACGCTTACCTTTCCATATATTAGAAGATAAAACCGAATTTAAAGTGTCAAAAAAAGACTTAGGAATGAAGATTGGAATGGATTGAAATAAATATAAAAATTTGGGAAGTATGGTCATTTTGACGGAATTAATTCAACCGGGTCTAAACATTTTCCTTGAAAAGACACTTATGCTTTTTTGTAACTGTAAAACCCAAATAAGAGAATTTATTTTCTACAATCTTAAACGGATATGATGTGTACACTAATGCAGTCGCCCCCTCGTTTACCGGGAAAATTTCAGATTTATTCAAATTTAATTTATACCCTGATAACTGAGCAAAATCAATCAGTAGAGAAAGCAAAGCAGGTAGCTAGGTATATGGACATGAAATAAAGCTCAATAGGTCATCTGCAACGCCGGTTTCCTCCCAAGTTCCAAAAACATGCATGTTAGGTTAATTGGCGACTCTAAATTGTCCATAGGTATGAATGTGAGCGTGATTGGTTGTATTGTCTTTGTCTATATGTGCCAGTTTGGTCATCAGATATGACCGTAGGTAAAATGTCCTCCAGTCTCCAATTATAGCATCCACATTTATCAATGGTAATTGGCCTGTAGGAGGAGCACTGTGTAGGGTCCTTATCTTTCTTTGCAATTAGGGTAATACACGCTTCATAAAATGAGGTTGGAAGTTTACCTACTTTGAACGAGTCAGACAACACAGTGCTCAAATGTGTCGAGAGAAGTGGTGAAAACGCCTTAAACAATAATGTCTGATTGGTCCAAAAAGTGATTCATAAGTGTGGTATTATTTGATTCAGTGGTGTAAAGCTGAGAGTAGTAATTTGTGAATGTGTGATTAATTATTTAATAACCTGAAGTAACATTACCATTATCTGTTTTAATGTTTGTAATATATCCCTTAGCTCTAACTCTTCTCAGTTGGTTAGCCAACCGCTTCCCTGCTTTCTCACCGTGAATACAAAACCGGGTCTCACTTGCGGAGAGTTGGCACTCAGCAATGTAAGTTGGGGGAAGGTTGAATTTGGTTTGGAGCTCCACTCGCATTTTGTATATTTAAGGATTCTTACATTTAGAGTATTGTTGGTCCAATTTCTTAATTTTGTCTGCCAATTCTATCCGCTCTTAGCGGGCCTTCTTTTTCAATTGGACAGAATAGGAAATAATTTGACCCCTTATGTAAGCCTTGAAAGCATCCCAAACTACAAGGTTGGATATATCTGGGGAGGACTTTGAAAGAAAAAAATAATTTTGCTCTTTCATGAATTTCACAAAATTGCCATCAGAAAGACGTGTGGAATTAAAGCGCCAATGTTTTTTAATTTGTGGGAGATTTAGAAGGGCCAGGGATAGTACAACTGGGGCATGGTCCGATGTTACAATGCCCTGTTAAGTACATGAGCGAGTGCATGGCAAAAGGTCATTATCAATGAAAAATAATCAATCCTGGTGAAAGTATGGTGAACACGAGAGAAAAAAAGAATACGCCAAACATCAGAAATACCGGAATTTGATAAAAGGACTGGATGTAAGAAGCAGATCTGCTACCCGGTACAGGATTGGGAGAGGAGCGGTCCAGCACGGGGTCCAAAAAACAGTTTAATCCCCACCTAATATGAGAGCGCGCAAGCCCAGGTCCGGAAGAGACGAAAAGAATCTTTCTAAAAAGGCCACGTCATCAACATTTGCAGCATAAATATTGCAAAAGCACCAACATTGTATTATACACCTTCCCCGAGACAATGACAAAACGAACATTAACGTCTGATATAACATTGTAATGCACAAAAGGACTGTTTGTCAATAAGAATTGAGACACCCCTGTCAGAGCAACGAATATGAGACTTCTGCAAAAACACAAAAGCTGCTTTAAATTGCTTTAAATGTGCCTATACCCTCCTCCTTTTAATGGGATGGTTTAAACCCCTGACATTCCAACTGACAAAATTTAGCACAATATCCATTATTGTCTGTCAAAAGTGCGAAATGGTTTGCATAGAAAGTGCAGTACCTGGAGCACGCAAGTTGAAATGAAACAAAAACTAGCTGTGTGTGGCTTATAAAAGTTAAGAAATACAAAATAATATAAAAAAAACCATCCCAAAGCCCCCCAACCCCACAAGAAAGCTGCCAGAAAAAGGTGCAGCAAGCTCTTCTAAACATCCATACTTATTCAAAACAAAATCTTCCTGTCAATCCCGAATCCTCAGCTCCTCATTAAATATTATATTGCACTCAAAACTCCTGGGAGCCTATTATAGCTATTATAAAAATGTATAAACGTCAAGGCCCCTTGAAAATTGTCCTGTGTACCTTAAGATTGCAGAGGTGTGAAAACAAGGTGACACTAGAACGGGAGGTAGCAGCTTCCAAAGTAAAACAAGGCACTAAAATGTTTCCTTCGTAACCATTTCCTTGAAACAGGTTGATTGGACATCCCCAACAACAGCAACATTAAATGTGGAAAGAGAGAAAGAAAGAAAATGTCCTGTGAGCTGCCCGGTAATGGCTAATTGCTACCAATAACCACATAGTTAATTTGTTAATTTGTAAATAGTAATTCCGGGTCAAAATGGGTATTTTGCACGGGTACATTTTGATTGAGTTTCACATGACTGTGGATATCTAGATAAGTAATCATATATTTTATTCCAGTCTGGTGTTGGCATCCTTCCGTTCGAATGGCTTGGCATCACTTTATGGTTTAAATGTGCATATTAATGTATTACCATATTGAAGGAGAAAGTTTAACAATCACAACAAAGCAATATCTGAAATACAAAATACAAAACACAACCAACCAACGATAAAGTGGGGAATCCCCACTCAGTTACAGGTTTTCACTGCTGCACTGTGTGAGGCTTGGAACACCAATAAAAATGAAATCTTCCAGATTAAACATTTTTAATGCACAAAATAATAAGGTAAAAACAATAGTTTTAAAACCTTGATGTTTCCTCTTACCTACCAGACATTGACCTAACTTTTCACCGACTTTATTTATTTAAAAAAAGAATTATTGACTAAAATAAGTCAAGACTGTAGGCAGCAGTTAGCCTTACCTACGCCTAAATTGGTCTTTTTAGGGAAATATTTAGTTTTAAAGACTAAACATTTTTCAGCACTAATGAGGGCTAAACATCATTGTTTAAAGGAAATGACATTTTAATTTGATATTTGTATACAGCTAATTTGCTAATTTACTCCCCAGTGGCAAGGTTCCGGGGGTAGACGAGTTTCGCCCGGAATTCCTCAAGGCTCTGGATGTTGAGGGACTGTGTTGGTTGACACGCCTCTACAACATTGCATGGAAGTCGGGAACAGTACCTCTGGACTGGGAGATCGGGGTGGTGGTCCCCATTTTTAAAAAGGGTGACCGGAGGGTGTGCTCCAACTATAGGGGGATCACACTCCTCAGCCTCCCCGGGAAAGTCTACTCCAGGGGGATGGAGAGAAGGGTACGACCGTTAGTCGAACCTCGGCTACAGGAGCTGCAATGTGTTTTTTGTCCCGGTTGCGGAACACTGGACCAGCTCTACACCCTTGCAAGGGTACTGGAGGGTATGTGGGAGTTTGCCCAACCGGTCTACATGTGCTTTGTGGACTTGGAAAAGGCATTCGACCGTGTCCCTCGTGGTGTCCTGTGGGGGGTGCTCCGGGAGTACGGGATTGGTGGTCCGCTTCTACGTGCCATTCGGTCCTTGTACAATCGAAGCAGGAGCCTGGTTCGCATTGCCAGCAGTAAGTCGAGCTTGTTTCCGGTGAACGTTGGCCTCCGCCAAGGCTGCCCTTTGTCACCGATTCTGTTCATAATCTTCATGGACAGAATTTCTAGGCACAGTCAAGGTGTTGAGGGAGTTCAGCTTGGTGAGCTTAGGATCTCGTCTCTGCTATTTGCAGACGATGTGGTCCTTATGGCCTCATCAGGCTGTGACCTTCAGCGTTTACTAGACCGGTGTGCGAGTGTGAAGCTTCTAGGATGAGACTCAGCACCTCCAAATCCGAGGCCATGGTTCTCAGTCGGAAACGGGTGGACTGTACCCTCCGGGTTGGGAGTGAGGTCTTGCCTCAGGTGGAGGAGTTCAAGTATCTTGGGGTCTTGTTCACGAGTGAGGGACGGTTGGAGCGTGAGATCGACAGACGGATCGGTGCAGCGCCCACAGTAATGAGGTCACTGTACCGGAAGGCCCCGAGGAAGACCTAGGAGACGCTGGAGGGACTATGTCTCACAGCTGGCCAGGGAACGCCTTGGTGTCCTCCCGGTGGAACTGGAAGAGGTCGCCGGAGACCGGGAAGTCTGGACTTCCCTACTGAAACTGCTGCCCCGTGACCCGGATAAGTAGAAGAAAATGGAATGGAATGGTATACAGCTAATTTGGATAATTGAAAACGTCCAAAATGGTCCCAAAAGTAAAAAACAATGTTACCAGAAAACAAAGCTACAAATACAATCATTTTACATGTTTAATGTGTGAATACGTGTCCAAATAAAGTGTTAGCTAAGAGTTATACAGACATGAAATTGTGATTCCCATTTTCCACCGTTAATTAATTTTAGAGAAATATTTAACTTTGCTGGACAATGAAGCTAATTCATGTGATGTTTTAAACAGGAAGTGTGAAAATAACCAGGCACTTTGGAAGCATTAGAATAAGCCAACGAGCTAGTTCCTAGCAGGCAGTAGACCATTAACATTATTCAGGGGGTGTGGTTACATCCCAAGGCATGCTGGGTCAGTGCTGTGCAAGCCAAGCGCCCCAGCTACTCCTGTTATCCTCTGGTGACCCCTGCCAGACCCTCATCACCCAGTCTAGCTCCTCCCTATCTCCACTGGGTCCCTCCTGCTCCAGCCGCAGGATTACGCTGAAGCGCTCCCTCGACCCAGCCCTCTCCACGTGGCGCCCAAGTGCGTGGTGTAAGGTTGTTCTATACACTGCCCTGGCTGCACCCTGTTCCTCCCACCCGCCTTCTTGCCGGTCTATCGCTCTTCCCCTATCACGTGAAACAAAGAGAACTGAACGATAAACTGCCATCGTGCCAATTTGTTGCCCTCCCCTGCTGCAGTACATCCTCAGCGGATGGGCCTCTCTCCTCATCGCCAGCGTGGTGCTCAGTGACTTGTATGCACTTCCGTACCAGATGACGAGTTTCGCCAAAATCATGAGTGTGTAAACGGCAGCCGTTGCGCACAATAACACACTGCCAGCAAACAACCATAGGCAAAACACACCAGTGGCGGTGACGTGATGGAGGTGTCTGCCGCTGTCTTGGTTCTGCCACCAGGTCCATGTGACCTCTCTGACCTCAGTGTTCGTGGGGACTACGGATGCTTGTGGTGTCGTGGGACGGTGGAAAGGAAGTGATGCACTCTGAGTCGTTGGCATAGGGTACCAAAAGACGGGCCCATCGCCTCTGCCCCCTCCCCCGTATTCCCCCTTGGTGGCTGTGGGGTGGACACGTGTTGGGGGGGTGGTACTTTGCGATTGGGTAAGAGGTGAGCAAAAGTCGTATGGTTCTAGACGGATGATCGCTTGACCTTTGATCTGCTGAGGTGAGTCGCACACCTGAGAGGTAAAAATGGGTGAGTTCACACTTCCTGATATCACGGGTCACGTGCAGACTCACCAAACTTTTGCTGTCAACCTCAATGTGTGTGCCGTTGCGGACGTAGAAGTTGGTACTGTACTCCTCCAGATACGTGTGCAGGTAAGTTAGTGTGCAGAAACACGCCCACGGATTGGCAGAGAGGTATAGGTAGGGCACCCACTCCTTCTGGCTGAACCAATCGTCTGGAAGCACACTGATCTAAGGAGGAAATCCAGAAAGTGAACATCTCATAGATCACATTTTGGAATATTGCTGCTCTTCTCCCACCCTGTTGTTTTCCAGGTATAGTGTTACTAGGGCGACAAGGGGGTACAGCAAGAAGGGCGGAAGAACCCTGATACGATTGCCTGACAGGTCCAGGGTCTGTAGGGAGGGACATGTTACTGAAGCAAGTTTGCACATGCACACACACATGCAATAGCTCTGTACTTGAGTGCTAACCTTCAGCTTGCTAAGTCCCATGAAAGTATCATCACTAAGAGACTCAATAGCGTTGTTGTCCAGAAAGAGTTCTTTCAGGGCGGGGCAGGTAGAGAAGGCCATGCCCACCAGAGATGTGAGACGGTTGCGTCCCAGTCGCAGGACGGCGAGATGATGTAGAATCGGCCCTATGCCCGGTGTCACCTGAGAAATCTGAATGAAAGGGACTTTAGAGAGATATGCCAGGGTTATGGGTCTTGCAACCCAAATGACCTGGTTGGATGTCAGGTCAATCTCGTGGACCTCACTGAAGATCTGGAAGGATTCCCAGGACAGGCTGGAGATCAAGTTCCTAGGCAACAAGAGGACCTAAGAAAAAAGCAGGAAACAGGAAGAGTGTGGTTATCAGTGATGTGTCACTCAAACAACAAAAACATCTTCTAGAACAGCATGATTAGGGTATATGCCAGCTATTTCCCATTACTTGTTTTTAAACCAACAACAAAAATAAAGTCTTAATAGCCATTGTATATCCTGACATACATAGTGATCTAGTGGAGCATATTACCTTGGTTGTGGGATCAAGATCTGCAGGAACGTGACTTAAGCCAAACGCCGTACAGTTGAACCGCAGTCGATGGTCCTTGTTCCTGTCTTTGAGGCAACCATCGATGGCCGTAACCACGGCAATGCCAGAAAAGAGAACCATGAAGACAAAGAACTTCATGCTGTAAGTGACGCTCGGCATTTGAATGCACTTTCACAGCTGCTTGCGCAGGAAGTGTGCTAGCTGATTAATTGTTGTCCCTCCTCTTTACTGACCAAAAGTGTCATCCATTTCAAGGAGCCAAGTGTAGTTTATAATAGCTACAATAGCAATCAAAATAATACCAATCTAATGTGACTAACCATATAAATCACAGTTATTAGTATATTTTTCTTACTTGGCCATCAAGTTACCAGTAGGTGCAGTAGATTCTCAGAAAACAAACAAGACCCAGCATTCTTGATATGCTCTTAAGGCTGTACAAAAGGGCAATTAGTTGAAAAGGGTGTATTAAAAAAAAAAAAAAAACTCAAAACTATTTTGTCGAACTTTTTTGCTTCTAGGATTTCACAATGCTGTGAATGAGTAAACTAATATTGAGTTGTATGACCACAGCTTTTTATTACTTCACATCTGTGTGGCATAGAGTCACCCAACTTGTGGCACCTTTCAGCTCTTATTCCACTCCAAGATTATTTAACAACATTCTTCAATTCATGAACATTTCTTGGTTTTGCTTCAGAAGCATTTTGCATTTTTGGTGTCACGCCACAAGTTCTCGATTGGATTAAGATCCGGGGATTGGGCTGGTCACTCCATAACATTAATTTTGTTGGTTTGGGGTCATTGTCTTGTTGAAACACCCATTTCAAGGGCATGTCCTCTTCAGCATAAGGCAGCATGACCTCTTCAAGTATTCCGACATTTCCAAACTGATCAACGATCACTGGTTTACGATAAATAGGCCCAACACCACAGTAGGAGAAACATGCCTATATATACTGTAAACAATTTTACTCTCATCAGTCCACAAAATGTTCAACCTTTTCTCTTTAGGCCAATTGATGTGTTCTTTGGCAAATTGTAACCTCTTCTGCACATGCCTTTTTTTTTAACAGAGGGACTTTGCAAATATTCTTTATGTAAATAGATTAGCTTCACACAGACACCTTCTGTCACAGTACAGGTAACTCAAACTGTCTTTGATCATTCTGCAGCTGATCATTAGCTAAGCCTTTGCCATTCTGGTTTTTTTTTGTTCCATTTTCTATTGTCGTCTTTCGTTTTCTGCCACATGTCTGCTTTTGCTCTCCATTTTAAGGCATTGCAGATCATTTTAGTTGAACAGCCAAAAATGTTTTACACTTCTTCATAAGTTTTCCCCTTTCCAATGATCAAAATACGCTGTGCTTCTGAACAATGTCTTGAACGACCCCATTTTTCTCAAAGAGAAATGCATGCTCAAAAAGTGCTGGTTTCATCCTTAAATAGGGTCCACCTGATTTACATCTGACTGAATGCCACACTGCTATTTTTTTTAACACACCCCTGTCAACGAATTGCCCGATTGCACAGCCTTAAGACCGTGCATATCATGATTGCTGGGTCTTGTTTTCTGAAAATCTACTGCACCTTCTGGTAACATGTTTGCCATGTAGCAGTAAAAATTATACTAATGACAGTGATTAATCTGGTTTGTTACATTGGGCTGCAATTTTGAACATGAGTGTTAATCTAAACACACACACATTGAAGTCAAAAGTCCAAGAAAATGTAGTGTTTATTTGGGTCCATTTCCTGGATTGCACTGGACTTCAAAATAAATGTCAAAGACAATGAACCTCTGAACAAACTTCACCATATGATTCTTAATTAGCCGCACACAGACACACAAGCCCCAAGTAGCCCCCACACTAATGACAAAGTGAGGATAAGGTTAGAATGCTTCATCATTAGGTCGGTTACAATAAAGGCATCATGGTCATTTCCCATCGTACTCGGCGGTAGGGACTAGCAGCTTGTAGATTGTCCCGGGATGGACCAACACTCAATATAAGACGCAATGCTTTCAGCTTGCAAAAGTCCCAAACATTATTCCGTTAGCTCCCAAGACAACTTTAAAAGTTGTCAACTTTCCCCAACGACATTCCAGTCCTGCTGACATTCTTCATCCTTCTTTGTCAGAATGCTGAAATCCAAACACTTGTCTTTGGTTTGGAGCTTCAAACAATTGTTTACTTTTCTTTTCTTCCCCCGTCTATTCATTGCAGACAACTAACTTGCTAAAGCCAATAAGAAGCCATCCTTTATCTTCACCATTATACTATGTGTGTACGCATTGTTAAAACTTTGACATGTCCAATTTACAGTTGAAATAACTGGCGTTTGCGTGATGGGTTGTGCTAACACAGCAGGCTAGTTAGCCTCCTGGGCTCCAAACAAAACAAGCTAACAGCAGTGAGCCTCGGGAAGTAAAATGATCACAATCAAAACACATTACCTGTTTTCCCTAGTAACATGAGACATGCTGAAGCGCTCTCTCTCCCGCACAGGCACGCACACACGCACACAGAGTGTACAGCATGTTGAACTTCTGTGTGGTGAGGGTCAGAGGTCAGTCGGGGCTTCCTGGTTTTTGAGGTCAGGCTCGCTGAACTGTCGTCTCATGCGCGGAGGCGGAGTGGTGAATCCCCACCCACTCAAAGGCAGACCAAGGCCCAGGAGGATTTCAGCAGGAGGGGGTGGGCCAGCACTACGAGGCAGGCTGTGGTAGTTCGGGAAAGGGGCAGGCTGGAATGGTACATTGTGGGAGTTGTAGTATGGGTGATGAAGATGATGGTGGTGGTAGTTGAAATAAAAGCCAGCATCCCTGTCCCTTCCCCCATCCCTCTCCCCCCCTGGGCTGGGCGATACTCCCCTCCTCTGGCTTGGTCTTCCTTGATGACCCCCACCCCTGTAATGCTTGTCATTGCTGTAGTTACTGTTGCCAGGGGTGGAGCTGTCGAATGAGTTTCGACGATAGCGCCGCTGTTGGTGGGCTCCCCCCTGGTTGCTTTGGTTACGCTGTTGCCAGGCACGATGTGGACTGGGGGTTCGAATGCGTGGTGGCGGTCCTTGGAAAGGGAGGGGTAATAGAGATGGAGGCGGAGAGTTAGAGCTCTTTTCTTCCTCCACTCCCTCTGTTCCCCCTCTATCCCCCAGACCTAGAGCCTGCAGGGCAACATTAGCTGGTCCCCAAGACAACCGGTGGGCAGGGTTACTCTTGAAAGGGAACTTTAGCTTGCACTCTTGGGGAGGGATGAAGCGTCCAGTCCCTGGTAGGTGCACAGGCATGGTGGGGGGCATTTCACCTGTAGAGGGCATAATGAGTGAGTGGGACAGTGTGCACATGTGGTAAAAGCCAGTGTGGATGTTTTTTCTCACCTTGGTTCTGGTTTTGATTGAGGCCACGCAGTTTCTTGCTGATGTTCTGCTGCTGTAGGTTAAGAATTCTCTGCTGTTCTTGTTTCAGCCAGCGGAGGCGCCCTCTCCTGAATGCCGGATCTTCGTCCATCAGACGTTGCACTCTGGTCTCTGGCAAGTCCCTGGCATCCTGATCCCTATGAAGAGCCTCGACTCCTTCCTCATTGTCCACCTCATCGTCCTAGAAGAGAAGATGGCCTTTGGTTGGGCTCAGGTTGAGTAGATGTGCATAACATGATGGTGGTCAGTGGCTCACTTGGACAGGTATGACGCTCTCCATCTTAATCATTCTGTCTCGCAGCGCTTTAATCTCCTCATCCTTCATGTTGTTCTGTATCTTCACTTCCTATGGGCACATGTGCACATGCACATCACACATGTGCACATGCACAGTTTCCTTGACATGAGACACTCACCTCCAAAATGTCTGTCAGCTTGTCGATGTGAGCCTTCAGGTCGTACACCTTTGCCTTTTCTCCGCCTCCTTCCCTCGCCTCTCCTCCACCCCCCTCCTCTGGGGGTGGGCTCCTCTCCTCACCGATGCCCACAGTGTCACACACATCTTGGGCTACTGCTTTCCAGCTGTCCTTCTCATTGCTGTCTTTCTTAGCATACATGCGGCACAGCTCCTTCATCTTGACAATAGACAATGCCTCAATCTCCTGGCGGGAATGACGGAAGTCTCCCAGTGCCACCTGAAGTGGGTGGGCACTTTTTAGCTTGACGACATGTTGTGACAACTGGAAGTGGCACATCCCTGTGTGTATGCACGTGTGTGTCCAGTCTACCTCGTAGCAAATCTCTTTGACGGCTTGCAAACGAAGATCCTCCATGGTCACACGTTTTGGGTCTTTGCTGATCCGCCTCCTCTGAGGGATTTGATAGACCCGCTGAGGCTCCCTTCTCTTCCCGCTACTCGGAAGACCACAGCGCTTCACAATGGACTGCACCTGTAGCGCACAGACAGTTGGTCAGCTGGTCGGTCGACAGACCGACGGTCAGTCGGACAATCAGTCAACCTTGTTGGCAGGTAGTTTCTCTCTGAGGGAGGAAATCAGTCTCCAGCTTTCCTCACAGGAACGTTTGTCAGAATCATCTCCACTGTCACTGTCTGCATACTGCGCACACACACACAAGGAGGGGATTAGAGGTCAAGTCTCATGGTTCTAATAAAGAATAAAGAAGACGACAGACCAGTCTTTGTTGCTCAAGCAGCAGGTCAGCCTCCTCCTTCTCTTTGCGGTACTGAGTCTCCATGTCCTGAAGCCTGCGATATCCACCAGACAGTTGTCAATCAATTAGTCCCAGGATTGAGAGGGCAGAGGTCGGAGGTCTACCTCTTCTCCATCTCTAATTTGATGTCAATGCCTTGTTTCTCCAGCAGCTCCTTCTGAGCGTAGTTCCAGTCCTCAGGCTCCCCTTGTTGGTCCAGTGGGGCGCTGCGCTCTCGCTCTAACCGTGCCTGCTCTGGGTGGTTGAAGCGGAAGACGTGATTCTTCCCCATCACAATGCGGTTACCTAACAATCAGGATGTAAATAAGATAAGTTTTGCATCCAGTGGTGGTCATCATACTGCTGCCGCCATGTTTGAGGCTCACCTTGTTTGAGGATGACTGCCTCAGTGATCTGTTTGCCATTGACGTAAGTCTCCGCCCCCACCAGTGGCTCCAAAGTGACCACCACTGCAAAGACACATTGACATACTTCCCTTACACACAAGTCATGTGACACAGTGAACAGCTGGAGGTCACAAGCTTGTAACAATACCTGACACACTTCCTGGCAGCTTTTAGACACACACACACACAGAAAGAGAAGGTCACTCTCACACACGCACACACACGCACACACAGGGTTACCAGCAGAGGGTGTGCACACTCACCTTCTCCTTGCTCGTTAGTTTCACTCACAAACACGCAATGGATCTCCTTGATAAAGTGACCAGATAGCTTGATGTCCACATCCAGCTGTCCCACCCTGGTACACACAGAGGCCTACACTTTAATTACACTTTTACATGCACATAAAAAAAAATAGGGCTGTATCTTACCTGGTGAGGCCTTCTTTGATGTAGTACAGGAGACACTCAGACATGAGAGGGTCCTCATTCAGATTGACCAAGTGAGGTGTCTGGATGTGTGTGCATGCAGACAAACCATCAAACCATGATGACAAAAACAAAGGCCTTGGTCTCGTAACTGCCCTCTAGCAGTGACTGAGAGGAAAAATTATAACAACTAGTCTGGTCACACAACACTCACTCCTTTAGGAGAGAAAACACCCAAAGTCCCTCCATCTTCTTTAATAGACACGCCCATCTCCGCTAAGAGCGCCTCCCTGCGACACACACAGGCATTGACACATTCCACAAGAAGACTAAGAACGAAAGGGCTTGACTTACCTCTCCAAACGAATGGATTCTGTCTTTCTTAGCTTTTCCTCCCAAGTTTCATTGAGTTCGGCCATGATCTTCTCTGTCTCCTGATACACACATACTCATTCACATACACGAGAGAGAACACGTGTGCTGTGACATCATTATCATACCAGCAATCTCTCGGCTGCCTCCTCTTTACTGATGGTCTCTGTGGCAACGACCTCCTCATTAGCAGGAAGATGATTGACAGATGCTGACTCATCTAGGCCGAGAGAAAAGTTCAGAGGTTGTATGATTTTCTAGTGCAAGGTCAGAGATGAATGACAAGTTCAAACACACCTAAAGAGGCGGAGTCTTTCTGATCTGTGATCCCATTGGTTGTGATGGTAAGCGGTGAGGACGCGCCCTTTAGGGAGGAGCCATCGTTGTTGGCTGCGACAAAGAGAAAAGGTCATGTTTCTTTTGGAATGTGTACACACAAACACACACACACAGCTGTAAACATACCACACAAACTTGTGATCTAGATGCACACATCCACTTACCATATGCCGCCCTACACATATGCATACACCACACACATATTTACACACGCACAGACAGTATTTGCGCTAATGGTGTTAGTGTGTATTAGGGATGTGCTCTTAAATTTTCACTTCTGATACAATACGGTAGGGCTGCAGCTATTGAGTATTTTAGTGATCGAGTATTCTGCCAAAAACTTTTTAGATTAATCAAGTATTCGGAAAAAACATTTATGCTTAGTTAAAAAGCAAAACCAAATACGAGAAAATAAAACATTTATAATAAATGGCCGTTAGTTTAAATTGTTTAGAATCCTAAATTTCCATAAGGCATAGGAATAGCATGTATTTTCTTGGGTCATAAACATAGACAAGCTGACTAGAAATAAGACAAATATTCTTAATAAGTCATTGAGTTTTGCAGCGTTCAAAGTAAAATGAAGACACCTGGAGTGGAACACATTACTCTCAACTGAGGGAGAAACACATTTCCTTGTTTCATTACATAGTATTGTCTGTTAGAAATGAGCAACTACTTATTACTGAGCTAAAATCTTATTATTTTGCATATACAGCTGCGATAGGCTCCATCATACTTCCGCAACCCAAATGAGGATAAGCAGCATAGAAAATGGATGGATGGATCTTCTTAACCCACAGCGCTTTTGAAGATGAAATAAACCCAGTGTGAAGTCGGGTTACCATCGTAATAAACTGCAACACATTCGACAATAGTCATTATTATTAGAATACTAGCTCTGCACACGGCTAACATTATGTTAGTAAGGCACATTAACCTTAGTCTCACTGGTTGCGCTGTAGATTTTACCTTACCTCTGATCTTCTGCTTAATTAGGCAGGAGATGATGCAACATATAAGATGCGCCGTTGTGGTATGCAAGTGCTGCGTTACAACAGATACATGTCACGCCATTCAACTTGCTGTTTAGCAACATTTTATGTCTGTTTTTTTACATTTCGTTTTCCTTCACTTTTGTTGCCATGTTACATTCTCCTGCACCTTCAAACCTGCACGCAGAAGGAAGCACTTCCTATCTGGTCTGCATCGGTGATGTAAGCGCGTTGGTGACATACGCGATTCCAGAAAAAAAATGCTTTTTGTAATCAAGGTACTCAAATTATTTAAGGAATGATTGTACCCCTACAATACAGATATTGCAGCGTTGAATATCGATCCAATATTGGCGTGACCATACTTACTCTTATTACTTATTTTGTAATGTGGAATTTTAGAAAATGCTTGATAAAGTGATATTACTCTATGCATCTGGTGTACCATTTCAGCAACAATGTAGTGGCAGCTACGCATTACATACCAAGGTTCGAAGTGTACAATTGAGCGTTTATAGTTGATGGCCCCTTGTCGTTCCGTCGGAGTAATGCGGCTTCAACAGCGTGATGAGATTGGTCAAAGTTCTTTAGTACCACGGGAAATGTCTTTTTCTTTAAAGAACAATGTCTCACAGCCGACATCACTTACACTTCTTCCTACTTTGTTAGCATGCATTGTTGTGATCACTTGGGCTCTGTTTGGCAGCTGCTGGATAGAGATGCTGGGGAATCACTGTCTAGAATTGATTCCTTGTACTAGAATGCCAATAGCAGAGATTTTAGATGTAGGCTGATATAATCTGATATCCCATATCAATACCAGATGGGGATACCCCATGTGTGTGTATAAAATGTATGGAGCGGCATGAGATGTTGTGTACCTTGGTTGTGGATTAGCTCGTGTAGGCCCTGGGCAAAGAGAAGGTTTCGGAGTCGTTCCACTTCTCCTTTCAGCTCTCGAATCAGTGTGGCATTGGGGTCTTCATTGATGATTGCGTTACAGCGGATCTGTTTGGCCCGGTCAGCATACCTGGACCATTGTGAGAAGTACATCAGTCATATGAGGCACAGAAGGAAAAGGGAGAAGAGGTTGACGTCGAACCTCAAGGTGCTGAGAGTTTCTTCATAGTTAATGTCAGCAGGACTTAGAGCAGCGATCATGGCCGTGCGAGAGTTCCCCCCTAAAACAAATGTGGAATTCTGCTGTTAAATGTGCTCTGGGTCTGCCTTCGAGGCTTCTCCAGGTGCCTCACCCAGGTTCTCCTTGAGAAGCCAGGTCAGAACAGAGTCTCTGTAGGGAATGAAGTCACTTTTCCTCTTCTTGCTGCTTTGCTGCAGGAAGACGAGGAGGAGAAGGTCACCTTAAAAGACCACAATAATCAACACATTTGTAAATGAGTCAGTATACCATGTCAGCCAGGGCAGAAATGACCTTTCCCAACGTAGTCAAAGATTTGTTGATGTTCGCTCCTTCCTGTACGCAAACGTCACATTTACCTTTCAAACGTCAAATACATCAAATTTCTGTGTTTGCTGACCTTTAGGCGGGTGCCTTTTGCCCCCGATGAGTCGGCACGTTCACTTCCTGCCAGGTCCACTAGACTGATCTTACTGACCTTAGAAGACACTTCAGGTTCAAGTGTGTCCATTGTCAACAGTGACATGTGCAATCACCTTCTCTGTGTCCAGTTGGGTCATGTGATCTCTGCGCCGCTGGCTGAAGACGATGGTGAAGACAGCATGGGATCGAGACGACGTCTCATTCATGTTTGTGGCCGCGACTGTCCTGTGATGTCAAAATGTCAAATCAAATGCAATCACTCACAACCTTTCCAGGAATGTCACCATCCCGCTGTGGGAAATGCAAATGCAAGCTGCCTTACCGTGCTTTGTTCCCAGCATCCATCAGATCACGGATGTCACCGAATCCAGTCACAGCTAATTTGGACAAGTCCTCAACATATGGCCCCAGAATAGGATGCTCCCGCACACGCAGAGTCCCTTGGGACTTTGGGTTCAACAGATCCCGGACCCGCTCGCAGTAGATCTCCATGTAGGACACCTGGAGTGGGACCAACAAGAAGATGTCAGCCGACAATGTTGACCGAACTGGCTCATTAGTAAACTAGGGTGAGAAGGAGTTTACCTCCACCGAATAGGTCAGGTCTGGATCCACATTTGACCCAGTCCTCTGGAACAAGTCCTCACACAGCTGTAGACAGACACACCATCAGTGCTCTGGTCAGAAATGTCCTGGTTGCACATGCTCACCTGTGGAATGATGCCTTCTTGCCCCACCTCCTGCTTGCCCATCATGGTGTAGCTCTTTCCAGCCCCTGTCTGGCCGTAAGCGAAAATACACACGTTGTAACCTGCAGAAGACAAAAGGCTCAACGCTTTTCGTCTTTTGACGCAGCCTTTTCCCAGCATCAAGGCTTTTACCTTCGAAGGCGTGCAGCAGCATCTCCTCACCAATGTCTTGGTACACCTGACGCTGACCTGCAAAGGTGGGGTCGTCCGCCTAACCACAAATACGCACACACGGAGTCAGTGACAAAATGGATTGTGATGTGTGCATGTGTGACGTCACCGTTGTGTGTGACCAGTAGGAGTGGTCAAAAGTGAAGTTCTTGGCTGCATCTTTGGGCTGTTTGGGATTGATGATGCCTGAAAACATAAAAGAGAGGTTACGTGTCCTGGCAGTTGGTCAGGGGATCAGGGTGTGCACGTTTCTTACAGGTGGTGTTCTCCTGCATCTGGATGACACACTTGGCATTGCGGCCCGTCTCTCTGGAGTTGAATGGGCGGACTCGCACTGCCACCTTTACCGATGCGCCTGCCATCTCTTGGCTCTGCCCACCCCACGTTGGCCAGCCAATCAGAGAGCCAGGTCAAAGTTCTAGCTGAAAAAAACAATTTTCAACAAAATGTCCACATTACTACAGGACTTGTTTTAAGGAGAGCACACCTGCACAGCTCCCGCTCCCTCCAACTGAGTGATAGCTTGGTGTCATCTTCTTGACAGGCTGTCATAAAACGCCCAAGCCTCAGGACAGCTAGTCACCTCATAACATTCTTTGTGTGATTATAGATGTAGAAGATGTAGATAAAATCAGCAGGTTACTCCAGTCACAACAACACGCAGCTAAAAATACAGACACACACACACACACATTGCTGGGATGCCTGCTGAGTGCCACTTTAGCCACAAGCTAACTATAGCATGTAGAACAGACTCTGAGTGTAAGAATTCACTCCCGTGTTTTAGAAAGATTAGTTGTTACTAATTGTTTTCCTGTGCATAGAGGCAAGAAGAAGCCATTGCAACTTGACTCGCCAACGTTGAGCATGGTGCATCCTGGTGAGTAAACTGCCTTGCTTGGAAACATCTGTTCATTGATAAGGGAGACGAAATTGGCATGATTCTAATCAGCAAGCACGTGAGGGGGAGGAGTCACCACACGTCATTATGCCGTTAGAAACTATTACGTTAACGCAATACGACTCGTCTGTGACTTCATCCGACTCACCTATACCTGTTTCTCACCCGACTACCACCATGTCCGCGCTCGAGCGCTACTTCCGGTCCAGGCCTGTCTGTACCGGGACACACCGTCACAAACTTGGGTGGGGGCGCTCCTGACACGCACGCACACGACGGAGAAAGCGAGCGCAGGCACACTATGAAGCACAAAAAGTTGGCTCACTTACGACGTGACGCAGCTTGCGTCACCGGCCGTTGGAAAATTGAAGACGGAAAGTTGCGGGCCGCGACCGAGTGGATTCGGAGCACTCGACTCTCGGTGGTTCTTGAGTCGTCCTTCGGTCGTCCGAAGTTGGTACACGGTAAAGCCCGATCAAAGTGGACTTTGGAGAGGGAAAATGGAGTTGGAATAACAGGAAAGAGAGGGGGAGGCTGGCCGGTGCCGTGGCCGCGCGGCGGGTGCGAGCATAAGTGCTGCCGGGCGCGCTCCCGCGACGGCCAAGTCAGGAGCGAGACTCAGGACCCCTGTTGCCCTGCCCAGTCTAGCTAAACCCCGCCTCTTCGAACAAGGTAGCGGCAGAGGTCTCACTCTAACGGAGTTTTCAGTCCCTACATCCACGGTGTACTTGAAAGAAATGTTTAGACAAGTGTGTGCGTGTGTGTGTGTGTGTGTATATATGTATATGTATGTATATGTATGTATATATATATATGTATGTATATATATATATGTATGTATATATATATGTATGTATATATATATATGTATGTATATATATATATGTATGTGTATATACATATGTATGTGTATATATATATATGTATGTGTATATATATATATGTATGTGTATATATATAT
>QODF01000008.1:2133514-2332266 GCA_024372805.1 Oostethus manadensis
TATATATATATATGTATGTATATATATACGTATGTATATATACGTATGTATATATGTATGTATGTATATATGTATGTATGTATATATGTATGTATATATATATATATATGTATGTGTATATATATATATGTATGTGTATATATATATATGTATGTGTATGTATATATATGTATGTGTATGTATATATATATGTATGTGTATGTATATATATGTATGTGTATGTATATATATGTATATGTATATGTATGTATATATATGTATATGTATGTATATGTATATGTATATATATGTATGTATATGTATATGTATATATATGTATATATGCGTATATATGCGTATATATGCGTATATGTATATGCGTATATGCATATGCGTATGTGCATATGCGTATGTGCATATGCGTATGTGCATATGCGTATGTGCATATGCGTATGTGCATATGCGTATGTGCATATGCGTATATGTATATATATGTATATATGTATGTATGTATATATGTATATATATGTATATATATGTATATATATGTGTATATATATGTGTATATATATGTGTATATAAATGTGTGTATATAAATATGTGTGTGTATATATATATGTGTTTGTGTATATATATATATGTGTGTATATGTGTATATATGTGTGTATATGTGTATATATGTATATATATATGTATATATATATGTATGTATATATGTGTATGTATATATGTGTATGTATATATATGTATGTGTGTATACATATGTGTGTATATATATATGTATTATTTGTGTATACTGTATACAGTGTTGTGAAAAACTATTTGCCCCCTTCCTGACAAAATGTTTCTGATCATCAAACACATTTTATTATTAGTCAAAGATAACACAAGTAAACACAAAATGCAGTTTTTAAATGAATGTTTTTATTATTTAGGGAGAAAAAAATCCAAACCCACATAGCCCTATGTGAAAAAGTAATTTCCCCTGCACCTTTCACCTTTATAAAATGCAGTGTTACTTTTATGTCAGATGTAACAGGACACGCACCTTCCAAAAAGTTCCAACTTTTGTCTTTTCAGTCCACAAGATATTTTCCCAAAAGTCTTGGCAGTCATCATTTTGTGTTATCTTTATCTATTATTATATTATTTTATTATTATATACGTATATATACATATACGTATAGATATGTGTATATATATATATATATATGTACATACATATACGTATATGTGTATATATAAACTTGTGCCAGGGAGGGCCGAGACCCTGCAGGATTTCTTTTCAGTTGGTCACTAAAGCAGATGCTTTTAATGATCAACACTTCCTTTAATTTGAGGGATGAAGCTCATCAATTACAATTACCTGCTAGGAAACTTGTTGAAGAAAAAACCTGCCGTGTCATGGCTCTCCATGGCAGGAGTTTGAGGCCCCTGCTATAGATGATTACGAGTATGGATGAAATTGCATTAGCAGTACGCTAGCTTATCACCGGGAAAGATTTTCAACTCACTAGTAAAACATGTATATTATAGTGCTGTAATTGATCTTATTTATTATATATTGTGTAAAACTATGACAAGCGCATCATCAAATGAAAAGCACAATGAATACAGAGCCACCAACCAGTACAACAAGCTTAGGGTTTGTGCACCGTACAAATACTGTATACACATTGGCATTCAATAAGGTCAACCAATGTTACCTTTATGCAGTGGTTCCCAAACTTTTTTTTGCAGGGCCCCCTTTTGGAGATCAAATTATTTTCTGCCCCCCCCCCTACTGTTAAGGGAGGGAAAAATGTGTGAAAAAGTGATATTGTCATTCATTAGTCTGGAAAAGTTTATGAAGTCAATTTCTAAAGCTTTGGCACTCCAGCAAACCACAGTAAGAGCTATTATCTACAAATGGCAAAACACAGAACAGTGGACGGCCAATCAAAATGACCCTAAGCGTGCATCAATGACTCAAAGAGGTTCACGGGCCCTCTACAACATCCAAACAACTGCAGGCCTCACTTGCCTGAGTTAAGGTCAGTGTTCATGACTCGACTATAAGAAAGATACTGGGCAAAAACGAGTTCCCAGACGAAAACCACTGCAGAAAATTAAGGCTTACTGTATCTCAATTTTGCCAGAAAACCTATTGATATTCGCCAAGACCTTTGGGAAAATACTCTGTGATCTGACAAGACTTCCAAAAGTTGAACTTTTGGAAGGGGTGTGCATCTCCTGTTAAAGTAATGTACATCCATCCATCCATCTTTCTTTACTTATCCGGGTCAAGGGTAAAAGGGTAAAAGTAATGTTGAACAGCAAAATGTGGTGGTAATGTGACGGTCTAGGGCTGTTTTTGCTGCTAATTGCATCTTACCATCTAGCCTGTGCGGTAAAGAGAGAGGAAACCAACATGCATGCACATGTCAATTTATGATGCCTGCAAAATGACTTTTTAAAAAAAAAATATCATTCGATTAGTCCATATATCATTTATCATGACAGCCCTACCTTTATTTAACTATTCGATTAGTTTATATATCAATTATCGTGACAGCCCTACCCTTAACTAGTAAAGCTTATTGAGTTATAGAATCTCTTTCAAACCCAACCTGGCCAGTAAACAGCAAAATTACAAATCCAAACAGTAATACAAATAAATAATTTTACTTCAATACACAAAAGTAAAATTATTAGGCATATCCAAAAATAAGTAACATCTGATTAAAAACTGACAGTTAAAGTAATGATCTGTGTGTCAAACATGGGAATGGTGAAACACCTTTTGACACCACTGTATTAGGTGACAAAAAGGAAATACTTATTGTCTACCTGTGCAGCATGGGATAAAGTTACGTTCATTCCGTCAAAGTGGGACAAAAAGCCACTCTCATTAAACATGCAAAAACTGTGGGATTTCTAACTGCGTATGATATTTAGAATAAAATTATGGCCCATTTTTGTGAAATTGATATCCTTTTGCCTCCAATTTGAAGTAGTTAATCATTGTACAGTAGTTGTGTATCAAATTGTTTACAACAGACATTTCTGTACCGGTACTTACATTCCATTCCATTTTCTTCCGCTTATCCGGGTCCAGGTCGCGGGGGCAGCTGCCTCAGTAGGGAAGTCCAAACTTCCTGGTCTACGGGGACCTCTTCCAGCTCCACCGGGAAGACACCAAGGCGTTCCCTGGCCAGCTGTGAGACATAGTCCCTCCAGCATGTCCTAGGTCTTCCCTGGGGCCTTCTCCCGGCTGGACATGCCCGAAACACCTCACCAGGGAGCCGCCCGGGAGGCATCTGGACTAGATGCCCGAGCCACCTCAACTGGCTCCTCTCGATGTAAAGGAGCAGCGGCTCTACTCTGCACTCCTACCTGATGGCCGAGCTCCTCACCCTATCTCTTAGGGTGAGTCCAGCCACCCTACGGAGGAAACTAATTTCCGCTGCTTGTATCTGCGATCTAGTTCTTTCGGTCATGACCCATAACTCATGACCATAGGTGAAGGTGGAAACGTAGATCAATCGGTAAACAGAGAGCTCAGCTCTCTCTTCACCACGAAGGTCCGGTACAGTGACCGCATTACTGCGGACGCTGCACCGATCCGTCTGTCGACCTCACGCTCCAACCTTCCCTCACTCATGAACAAGACCCCGAGATACTTGAACTCCTCCACCTGAGGCAAGACTCACTCCCAACCCGGAGGGTACAGTCCACCCGCCACATGGTTCCATATGTATTTACTACACTTTATTGTGAATGAGAATAAATGACATCACTTTAAAAAGTAACATTGGTCCTGCTGCCAAACACACAAAGCAATTAAGTCATACAAAAACAGTATTTGTGTTTAAAAGAAGTCGAGGTCGTCTGGTGCGTCCAGGTCTCTGTACTCAATGATGGAGCGCGGGTCTCCTCGCATGCCCCTGCACATGTATGCGCGCGCGCACACACACACACACACACACACGGTTACTCATACAGTACTACACACTCATATCAGGCATTGAAATCTGTCAACATTGTTTTCCACCTGTTGTTGCGTTGTTTCCCCAGAAAGCCACCTCCTCCTAACTGACCTCTAAAGTTGTCATACGCCCCACGGCCAGCTCCAAACTGGTTGGATGGGTAATGAGGACCACCTGTGTGCACACGGACACACAATTTAGGCAAGTGTGCTTTGACCCGAGGTCTTTATTGAAAAAAGTGATAGTATGTACCAGGGAAGGCGGGCATCGGAGGCCTAATGCCAGGTGGATATCCCAGAAGGCTTTGCTGTTGTGGCAACTGACCAGGAAAGCCAGGGGAAGGAGCTAGAAGCACACCAGCAGCTAAAGTCAGTACAGGAGCACAGAATACTATCTACATTTCCCACAAGTAATACCTTGTACTGGGGGTGGGAGGGGCTTGTTCTCAGGGAGGGCAGGTCTCTTGGCGTCCATTAGATAATTGTTAAAGAATTCCACCTCCTGTCTCACGGCGGCCACCTTCTCACCATGTTTGTTTAAGATGTGTTTGCGCACAAACTCCGGAGCCTTAGATGGGAGTGTTACCGTGGAAATAGTGACAGTCAGACAAACCATACAAGCACATTCACATTATTGAACTCACCTTAAATTTCTTCCCACTCAGAGGACAGAGCCACTTATCTTTACTGAGCTCCTGAGTGTTGGCTGAAAGGAACTTCTCCACCTACACGCAAACACAATCGAGTCACGTGCTGACAGATAACAACATAATGGTGTTGGTGGGCATGCATCTCACTTCCTGTTCTGGGTCTTTCTTGCCCAGGCGTGAAGCATCTTCTGCACTCAGAACTTCTGACGGACTCAGCAAAGGAGCCAGACGTTCCTCACACATTTTCTGATGTTCACTCACTGACCAATCAAGACAAAAGCACTCCTGCTCAACCACACGGGTAGGTTTGTATGTGTGTGTGTGCATGCATGCATATCTGTACCCTCAGTTGAAGTGATCTTGGCCACAGGTAGGGGTCCTCGTACATGAAAAAGTCCACAGCGATGAGGCATTTCGTCCTCAGCGGGGTACTCACAAAAGTTGTAGTAGTCGACTGAGTGGACCAGACGCAAGTAGACCAGGAGTCTGTCCAGAACCTTCACATTCACATGCAGACTGTAATTTAAAGGAGATGCACGAACAAGTGACAGATCTCCTCCCACCTCAAGCAATTTTTCATCTGTCTCTACAGTGACTTCAGAGGAGGCCGAGTCTTTGGCATCGGTCGCTTCGCCGCTGTCACAGCCTGTTAGCTCCTCCTCCTCGGCGCTGACCTCCTCAATGAGGTAGTCGGTGATATTGTTGAGGATGGGGTTGGTCTCCATCTGCTGTTGCACATTGACATGTGGCATCAAAGCTAAACAGGAAGTGCAAAAAGAACAGCAGGTCGCACCTGTCCCTGCCACAGCTCGCCCCTCTGGTCCAGCGCATGCACAAGTCTGGCTGCCAGACGGATGTCGTTTCTCACCACAGGTTTGTGGTGCGTCAGCCCATTAACGCTGCGAACACGGCGACACAAATCTCTGTTGACCACGGGAGACAGCTCGCAGTCTCGGAGCTGCAGGGTTGGGAAAACACGGCATCAGAGTATTGCAACCGCCACCGCCAATCACGCGTCAGTGTGAGCATTTACTCGGATGTTCTGAAGGCTCCAGCAGGTTTCTTTAATATTGACACTGCGGTCAAAGGTTACCCAACAGCGACGGAAGAACCTAACAAACGCACAAAAACCTTTAACTGAGTGTTGAAATCTCTTTGACATGACACACTCACCTCCTTTCTGGCTGAGGATCTGACAGCGCGACCCGCAGGAAGCCTGGGTACCTAAGACACAACTACAAACAGAGATGGTAAGGACATCCTCAGGGGGAGGAGCCAGCTACATGAGGTGAGCCTGCAGACTCACAGCGGTGATCTCCTCCTTAGAGACATCTGGAGGGATACTCCTTATAAAGAGTGAGGTGGTGAGGTGGAGTGGCCGAGGCCTCGCCGGCGACTCTGAATCAAACCACAGCAATGTTGTCATTGCCAGCATCACATCACTGGAGTAGCACATGCTTACCTTGCTCTTCATCGTCATCCTTCTCTCCGTCTGAGTGGGAGGAGTCAGAGGCGGACCCCTCACCACTGTCAGCTGACATGCTGCGCTTTCTTTTCCTGCCCTGCAGGAAAAGGGTGGGGTTAATATTAGCATCCTTAATGGGTGTGCAACAGCATAACAGAAGCGACTGACTTTCTTGGCCTCCTCATCTTCTTTCTTCTTCGTTGTTTCTTCCTCCTCCTCTTCCTCCTCCTCCTTTTCCTGCTCCTCCTCCTCTTTGTCTTGGCCTGGTTCCTTCTCACCGTTCTGCTTGGCATCTTCATCCATGTTCTAAGATTAGCACCCAGTCAGCGCCGCAGCTACATGCTCACCTCATTTTGCTGTTCTCACCTTTTGGCTTTGCGCCCCGCCTACTTCGTTGGGAGCCGACTCCTGGGACGACTTTCCGCCGGTCACGGGCACCTCGAGCACCTTGAGGTCCAAGTCTGTGCCCCCCTCCATCTTGATGACGGCTGTAGATGAGAGCACAAATGACAATTGGCTCAGCGGATAATCTTGGTAGAATTCCTGTCATCCTCGCTTACCTGCATCCAGCACTTTGATGATGGCAGGCGCGTGCTCCATGTCCAGTGACACTCTGTCCAGCCACTTATTGTCTAATAGAAAGAGGAACACGCCCAGACGCAGTTTCAGTGCGGCCAGAGACTCGGCCTTACTGGTCTTGATGTCATCAGGATGGTACTTTGATCGAAACCACTCTTGGTCTTTGTGCTGAATGAAGAAGTCCTGCAGCTGCTGCCGCCTGAAGTCTACTTTGTACTGATTGTAGCGCTTGACTGCCTCCGTTTCATCAACACTGTCCTCCATGTTCAACAGGAAGTCCTGCAGTTGGATGCGTGGTCACTTACATCTTGTCACATGACATTCAAGGACGTTTGACTCACCTTGAAGCTCCTCATGGTGGGTGGTCCTGGGGGCGGGAGATCAGGATCCACCATTGCCAACCTAAGGGACATTTTTATTTAGTACATGCAAACATTGATGTCACGGTCATACACGTGTACGCCCGCCTGCACACACACACACACACACACACGCACCTGCCCTGCAATAGGTGACCTCCGTGATGTGGGTGAACGTGAGGAAGTTCGGGGGGCCAGCTCTGAGGCCCCATTCCGGGAAACAGCGCTCCCCCTCCTCCATAAGGTCGCTCAAAATGGTACGGCTCCCCCCGGTGGTCATCCCTGACAAATGACGTCGTTAGGGGGCGTGTTGAGTCGTGAGTACATGTGCTGCGTGAGCTGATACTCACCAATCTCTCCTCATGCGTTTGTGTTGAGGACTAACATGTCTTGGTGGCGAAAATCTGTCCCTGCGGGCACGATCATACTCCCGCCTCCTCTCTCTGCCACGTTCCCAGTCCCTGCATGAGTGCGCCCGCACACACAGACACTCTCATTCACTCATCACTTAATGAATGACTTATTGTCTTTCTGGGGACACACCTGTCGGGCCAGTCATCCCGTCTCCTCTCATCTCGCTCTCGAGATCGTTCCATGTCGCTCCGCTCTCTTCTGAACTTGTCCCGCCTCCTCCTGTCAAACTCATCATCGCTGTCACCCATTGGAGTACACGCTGTATTGACAGAAAGTTCAGCAGGGCGTTTTAAGCAAGAGTATTGGTTCAGTAGAGCCAACCTCGTAGACTGTTCCAAAGAAAAATCATTGCTGCTTATTCTTGGCCGGAAGATACACAAAAACACAGATTGCCACGTACTGGATTGTAGTAATACGGTTTGTGGTATTGCTTGTACCCGCAAAAGCATTCTAACGAGTTAAGCTAGGCGTTAGCCGTCCAGCAGCTATTGTTGATAGCACCAGAGTTAGCACTGCACGTCAGCATGCTTATCCCTTCTCTATCTTATTCACTTGAACCCATGTGGATTTACGTGTGTCAGAGAATACCATGAAATGGTCGCATTTATAATAATTTATAATTTACCTAGAACGTTGCCGGAGGAAACACAAGCGACGTTGCTGCTCAGCTAACACAAGCGCTCCGCCGCCAGAAAGACCGACAACCACACTTCCAGGCGAACGTTGCCCTCTAGTGGCCGGGAGGGGGATGTCACCTTGCGAACTTTTACAAACAATTGCTTTCCACAAACCTTCTTCTTCTTCTCGTCCTTTCGGCTTATGAAAATGATATTTTAGTAATTTGTACACTTGTTCCATCGGTGGCTGTCTGCAAACTGATTGTTTTAATGTAAAACAAATACATTTTATTGTCGACAAACAACCATTCATTGACGACTACAATAATTTGACAAGACAGTCCGGAAGGACAAATATTGACTCATGTCGTTTTACGTGTTGTGTAGGCAGTTGCGGCTTTTGGTCGTTCAAGAGCGTGGAAGCTATTTTTTCCGGCCAACGTCCTAAATATATTTATTTATTTACATATAAATTCAGCCCTCCGTTCCTAGTCGTTTTAACAAAGACAAAGTCGCTGGGGATCGGGAAAGTCTCCGGATCAGTTCATTGCAACAAAATAAAAAAACTTGGAAAATGCTTGCTTGAACGGTTACACTTTAAGATCGCTGATTCGCTCATTTTACGGTCAATCAAAAAGGGATTCCGTCTCAGACAGACCATCAATATACATAAGCGACCGAGCGTTAAGGCCCGCCCACTACCCCACAGACTCCCAGTGGCGCTCAGTGTCCGATGGGCGGGACAAATCCCAGAATTTATCCAATGACCGTTCGCTTTCGCGCAGTGGTACAACCCACTCTTCAATGTGTAAAAAAGTGGCTTTGCGGGATGGATGAGAAGGAAGTCGTATAAATTACCTGTGATAAGTTGCTGATTCTGAAAAAAAAGATGAAGGAATACTAGCTCATATTTAGTAAATGGAATGTACACACAGTAGTACATATTTCACCACTTTAGACGTTTTAGGGGAAGCTGAGTGCAGTTTTAGAGCAATCCCCACTGTGTGTAGGAGCGTTCGTAAGCGTGTCAACACACGCCGGTCCGCACGGTGGCGGTAGTTTACTTCACAAACGGTTTGCCGGCTGCCGTTGGGACAATAGGTTAAAAGAAAGAACAACATGGCGCGTCAGGTTGCCAGGTTACAGACGCGTCCGCAGTTTCGCAGATTTTGACACAATTGACCGCATTTCAGTCGACGATCGCAGCTTGGAGCCATCGTGCTTGACAACAGCACACATTTAGTTGCTGTTGGGCGGCTAACGTTAGCGCGTAAGCTACGTAGGTACATGTGAAGTCGTGTAAACATACATATGATGCCAGCACGGGTGTCTAACGTTTGCACGTGAGCTATCCTGATACATGTTAATTAGTGTTAGCATAGGTTCATTTACAGCATGTGTGGCTTACTGTTCAAAGTAAACTTTGATGATATACGTGAAGTCATGTTAGCTTAAGTATATGGCTAGTATGATGGCTAACTTTAGCACAGAAGATATGACGATACATGTTCAATCATGCGAACATAAGTTTAATGCTGGCATGAAAGCTATGTTGATACAGGTATTAAATCTATGCATACCATGCATAGATGTCGCTGATGACGTGACCACAGAGGCGGTCCAGTGAAAGTGTGTCTTCGTTGTGTCTAGTGGTCCCAAGCCATCCAATGGAGCGAGCTGACCGCAGATTGGTGAAGAACCAACCATATGATGAGAGTGTGGAAGTGAGTGACTCGGCAGAGGACGCGAGTATCTATGGGCGCAGTCAGGTAATAACTGTCTCCCTGCCTGCGCTCTGGAGCGGGCGGGTAACCATTAGCACTTTTGCAGGCCGAACATGGGAGGAACAGGAGGGTGCGTGGCCTGATGTCGGCCCACAGCAGCAGTGATGAGTGTGACGAGGAGCGGGAGCCTCAGAGAGTCAAAGGGCCTATCAACAGGCAGGGTGGGGTCAGCCCCAACGAGGAAGAGGACGAGTCTGAAGAGGACTCAGAGTCGGACTCCGATGACGACGATGAAACGGCCGAGGCCCCCGAGGGCGCGTACGACCCAGCCGACTACGCCAATCTCCCTGTCAGCACGGAGATCAAGGAGTTGTTCCAGTATATCGTACGGTCAGTTTGTCACAACATTGCTGCGACAACCACGCATGGCTGACGCCACTGACTGTGTGCTGTTCCCTTTAGGTACACTCCTCAATCCGTGGAGCTGGAACATAGCTTGAGACCTTTCATCCCAGACTTCATCCCAGCTGTGGGCGACATCGACGCCTTCCTCAAGGTAACACTGCTAACCTCTTCTTGGTGGGAGTAAGGATTACCACTTTGTCAAATGCAGGTGCCAAGGCCGGACGTCAAACCGGACGGGTTGGGCATGCTAGTTCTGGACGAACCCAGCGTCAAGCAGTCGGACCCGACGGTTCTGTCCCTGTGGTTGTCTGAGGAGACCAAGCAGCACGGAAACACCAAGGTAAGAAAAATAGGTGCGCAACCTCACTCCCTCTCATGCGTGCATCTGTTTGACAGGTAAAGGTGACGAGCGTGTCCAGTCCTCACTCCAACCCGCGAGCCATAGACAGCTGGGTGGACAGCATTGGCGCCCTGCACCGCTCTAAGGCAGCAGCCAGCGTGCAGTATGCGCGCGCCATGCCCGACATCGACACACTCATGCAGGAGTGGCCTCCAGATGTGGAGGAAACACTGGGTGACGTGCACCTGCCCCACGCCGGCCTCCAATGTAGCCTGCCGCAGTACTGTGACATTGTGTGTGCACTGCTGGACGTTCCTGTGTACTGCAGCCGTATCCAAGGTCTACACTTGCTTTTCAGCCTCTACCTGGAATTCCGAGACTCGCAGCACTTTGCACGCACCTGACACCCTCCACACCATGTCAGCCCAAGAACAACGCTAGCTTTTCAGTCCCTCAAAGCCTTTACCATCTTTTGGTAGTGTTCAATAAAACTTTTCAAAGTGCAGCCTCAATAACCTTGTTGTGCATTGAATGTCCTAATTACAAAAGAAAATTATTTTCCAGAAAGAAAGGTCCTGTTTATATTGTTAATATCCTTACTGAGTGAGGATAAAATGACAATCCCGCAACCAAAAAATCAAACGAATGTGATATGTAATTTCAGATACCGTTTTGTCATATATTTCAAAGACAGTTAAGAGTTGGTTTTAAAAGTCACAAAAATAGAGCATTCAACAAGAAAATGTATATATTATTATTTAGAGTCGATATTTAAATGATTTTGAATGACATGTTTCACATTCTGTGATTCACAGGATGAATCACATCATAAGGCCTCGCGCCGCCTGCCAGATATTACAGATGTCCCTCTATTCCTAATTTTATCATTTATCATATTGAAAAGCCTGAGCTCTGTAAATTGAGTATTTTTGCTAATAAAACATGCCTGTTTTTATTCCCTTCATTAGTTGGCTTCGTATGATTTTATGAAATATATTAATCATTTTTATCCTCAATTATTTCTCACCTGGCAACATTGCTCTCCTTTTAATCCAACATGGCGGCTTCGGACTGCATCCTCCGCAGAATCCTGAACCGGTCCGGACACGGCTCAGAAAAGGTCCTCACAGTCCTATTAGTGACATTAGTGTTAAATAGCCTGATTAAAATGTCCTTTCATGGCGGTTCTTGCTTTGGTTTTTGGTCCGCTTGAGCTAGCTTGCTAAAATGCTATCATTTAATGTTTGAAGTCGCTCCAAATGTAAACTGACCGAACGTCCTTTTTTTACAAGAACACGTCCTGTTCTGGCCGTCCTGGTGTATTCTGGACGGTGATGGAAATGTACTGGTTTTCATAGTTTTTGGCCCATTAAATTGACTGGCATTACTGCTGCATGTGACGTTTATCCCCACACGGCGAGCCGATGTTGGTATTTTTCCAGTAAGACTTGCAAAGAGAGCTATTATTTCCTTACAGGCCGATTTATCAAATACAGAAAAAGACTATCATTATTTAATTCCAGCGATTGTAAAGTCACTTTTGCATCACTGAAAATATCAAAGAGATATGATTTTAGTCATAAAAAAGCCGGTTGAGGAACCTCTGTGAAGCCTTCGTGTATACATCCTATTTTAAACAATGGAGGGATACTTTGTTTATCGCAACTACAAGGTATCTTTGAGTAAACTTTGGGTATGGAGTATCAGCTGGGCTGAGTGTCCAGGTTTTTGTTAATTAGGAGTAAAATATTTGTGAAGTTAAAGTGTGTTTAGTCCAAAAAGGGAAAGCTAAACACACAAAAAAGAGGTTCTTGAGGATGTCACTGTTGATTTCAGAGGTCAGAGGTCGTTTGCAGGGAGACGCTGTATGTGCTGGATGTGTCCCGCTACACAAGAGACTTGGGGGCATCAGTCTACTTCCCCAACGCCGTGCTGACAGGTGAGACTCACCGCCATTTCGGTGTCGCCTCAGACCTCTGACCTCACTGCTTGTGTGCCCAGCGTCCGACTTGTATGACATCACACTCAGCGACCTGGACTGCCGCCTGCGGGTCACTCTGGATCCCGCTCTTAATCGGCTGGTGGAAAGGAACGTGCTGCGGTGTGGGGCGGCGCTACAAACCACAGCCTTGGCGCCCGCTATTACGTGCACCAGGTGCGTTAACGTACTCTTGTGCAGCGACGTCATGATGTTTCACCGCAGTGTACGGTAGCGTTCAAAATAAAAGCAGTGCATTGTGACTAACCAGATTAATCACTGTTATTAGTATATTTCTATTGCTACATGGCAAACAAGTTACCAGTAGTTGCAGTAGATTCTCAGAAAACAAACAAGACCCAGCTTTAAGGATATGCATGCTCTCAAGGCTGTGCAATTGGGCAATTAGTTTAAAGCGGGGTGTTAAAAATAAATAGCAGCATCTGCCGTTGACTTTACAAACTCAAAACTATTTTGTTCAAATTTTTTTGTTTCTAGGATTTGGAAATCCTGTGAATCACTAAACTAATATTTAGTTGTATGACCACAGTTTTTTATAACTGCTTCTCACCATTCAGTTGTTCCACTTCAAGATTCTTTGACAACATTCCGCAATTCATTAACATTGCTTGGTTTTGCTTCAGAAACAGCGTTTTTTTTAATGTCACACACAAGTTTTTGATTGGATTAAGGTCCGGGGATTGTGCTGTCCACTCCATAACATACATTTTGTTGGTTTTAAAACAATATTTTGCTCGTTTACTAGTATTTTGACATATGCAAACTGAACCATGATCCCCGCTATGTGATAAATAGGCCCAACAACATAGTAGGAGAAAAATGCCCATATCATGATGCTTCACTGTCTTCATTGTGTACTGTGACTTGAATTCAGAGTTTGGGGATTGTCTCACAAACTGTCTGCGGCCGTTGTACCCAAAAAGAACAATTTTACGCTCATCAGTCTACAAAATGTTCTTCCATTTCTCTTTAGGCCAGTTTCTGTTCTTAGGCAAACTGTAATCTCTTCTGCACTTGCCTTTTTTTTATAACAGAGGGACATTGCAGGGGATTCTTTTAACTAGATTAGCTTCACACAGACGTCTTCTAACTGTTACAGCACTTACAGGTAACTCCAGACTGTCTTTGATCATCCTGGAGATGATCATTGGCTGAGCCTTGGCCATTCTGGTTATTGTTTGATAGGGGTCACCTGATTCACACCTGTTTTTTCCCAAAATTGATCACTGACTGAATGCCACACTGCTATTTTTATTTACCACACCTCTGTCAACTAATTGCATAGCCTAAAGAGTGTGGATATCATGAATGCTGTGTCAGGTTTGTTTTCTGAGAATCTACTGCACCTACTGGTAACTTGTTTGCCATGTAGAAATAAAAAAAATACTAATAACAGTACTTAATCTGGTTAGTCACATTGGACTGCTATTGTTTTGAACACTATTGTATGTACAGCTTCCTTCTGGTACGTGTAGAAGTAAAAGATGATGAGGCGGAGCTCAGGGTGTCAAACTGCGACTCGTTGCGCTGGACTGCATCCTCCGAAGTGTCAGGTAAATGATCTCTATTGGGAAGTTCTGCCCAGGTGCTTGTGGTTGCTAAATGTGCTTATCTTTCAGGTCCTCTGAGGGCCAATCGGATGGTTTTCCTTCCTTTGTGGAACAACGTGGACTTTAGCGGTGCCGCCTGGCAGCAGAATCCTCCCCCCATGGAAGAGGATGATGAAGAGGAGGTGGAAGGTGGGTTGGTGTGCTGAGTGTGGGTCTTAAAAAATATTCTGGCGTCTAAATGGAATTCTTTGTCCTCAGCTCGCTATCCTAGCGTGACCGTGAAGGACCTGCGTGAAGGTTATTTGTCAAAGTGCACGAGTGTCCTGCGTAGGGCCGTACGGCGTCAGCTGATCGTTCGAATCATGACCAAGTCACAGCTTCTATACTACGGCAGAGAAGACACAAATTGCAAGTGTCCTTACAGGGTAAAAAAGGGTAACGCCATCTTGTCCAAACAGAGGATGCAGCGTCTTACTTCCTGTCATGTTCAGGCGCTCTTGGAGGTGTGTGACCACACTGGAAGTGTGTGCGTGGTATTGTGGAACAGCGTGTGTGTCACATGGTACCGCCCCCTCAAGCCTGGTGACATTATCAGCCTGAGCTACTTCCGGGTTAAGCAACGGTACCAGTCTGAGTGTGACGACATCGGTATGTACAACGTTGGTGTGCTTGTGTGATGTTCAAAAGGTCATGCCCCCCCGCCGTCTTCCACAGAGATCAGTGTAAACAGCCAAAATCCCACCACTCGCATTGCTCTCCTTCCGGAATCTTCAGTGGCGCCCGACTGCCTGCCACCAGAACCTACCTACAACTTCTACTGCAGGTACCGCCACTCCAGCCCACCTGCCTTGAACGTGCCCACGGCAGCCACGCCCACTACCGCCGTTGTCCTCTTTTCTTCAGCAAGGAGCTGCCGGACCGCCCTCACCAATCCCTGTGTGATGTCATCGGCCTACTCACCTTCACGGGACGTGGCGAGCGAATCAGGAGAAAAGGTGAGGGTTGTCATAGTGACAGCCTATCAACATGCTGAAACGTGTTCGTGTGTGTGTGTGTGCGCTGTCAGACACTCTGGACAGTGGAGGAGGGACAGAGCTTTTGGAGTATCGCTGGGTGCGGCTGGAGGATGGAACCAGTGCCCGGCCCATTTGGGTCAAGCTCTTCTCCACCTCTCAACCGGAAACTCATTGCAAGCTTTGCCCATGTGAGACACACACACTCGCAGCCTTAAGTTTCTGGATGTGTGTGTTTGTGAGTGAAAGAGAGACAGAGAGAGGAGTCCACATAACTGGTGTGTGTGTCTGTGCAGTGTTGGTAGTGGTGTGCACTCACTTGATGGTGGTCCAGAAAGCTGGCGGTGTCTTCTACCTAACTTCCACAATGCACACGCAGCTCTATTGTACAGGTACCACTCTTTTTGACATCATCGCTTGACGGACAGGTCACCACAGCTTGATTGACAGGTCAGGGCTACCACTCAGAGATGAGCTATCGCAAGGTGAGGGAGGTCCGGATGTTCCTCAAGTGGCTAAAGCATCACGATGAAGTGCGTGTCCAGCAATCTGCACTGATTGGAGGATTCTTCATGTACCCGCCCCCTCCCACCTCCTTGGAAATGTACATGAAAGATAGCTCAGGTGAGCCGAGTTCATCTCCATGTTGAAAGTTCCTGAAAGAATGTCTGACCAAACGTCTTACAGGTGAGCCAGGTTTTCTTAAAGGGGCGGAGCTTTTAAGGGAAATCCCAAAACTTTGTTATAGAGAGCGACGTACCTTCTGTGTCCAGGCAACAGTTACCATGGTGACATACTGTCGCAGAGGAGAGGTACACACATATACACACACACACACGTCTGTGCACATAATAACTGTGTTGTGTTTTCAGGAAGAGCACTGCATTTTTTGGACCGATGTATCTTCAACCGTCCCTTCCCCATCCTCGCCACCCACCTCCCTGTCCGCTGCCGATCAGCTGACATCCCACCGACTGTTGCCCCCAAGTGCCAGGTATTCAAATTATGTATTACCGATCAATTTTACCAACAGTCTTTGGCGTTAACAGGAGTGTGTGTGCGTGTACACAGCAGGCCATGTAAGAGGAAGCTGCTATTGCACTCGGATTCTCCACAAAAGGGGTGAGGCTTGGCCACTGCCACTCATTAAAATGCATGTGAGAATGTCACTGATGATGTCACTGTCTCTCCACAGACCACCTAAAGCCACCTTACAAGCAGAGCCCAGCAACAAAACAGGTACACAACAATAACACGTGTTCATAAATGTGCACATGGATGTACGTGCATGAACATGTGTGCACTAAAGTGTGTGGTCGTGCAGTGGTTCTCTTTGAAGCCTCTATGGAGTTCCTCCAAAAGACCAGTGAAGATGAAGACGATGACGACGATGAGTCTTCTTTTGCCACCTGCCCCTCCCACCCGGATTTCCAGCACATCGCTGTAGAGTCGCTGACGATGCGCTACGACCCCGCCCACAAGGACCAGCAGGCGGTTGCTGTTGCCATGGGAGGACGCCTGACCACCGCCGGTGTCACCTTTGACTCACAGGATTACTACACCTTCACCCTTAGAGGTAACTTATTACCTGTGACATCTGACTTGCAAGATAACACTTGACATGTGACCTTTGTGTCAGTTTTGTCAGACGACGTGGTCGTCTCCACCATCTTTCTTCCTCAGTCACAGTCGTCCCTCCTCCTGCCGGCTTCCCTCCCCCATGCCAACACCTGGACCTCCATCTTGTCCCATGGAGCCTTCTCCTCACATACACACCCACCCTCACCAGGTGAGCATGCACACACACACACACACGCGCAAAAAGTGCACAGATGACAAAGGGTACCGTCTCGTTGGGCTAGGTGACCTCATTGCCAAAGCGCCGCTGCTGGCCAATCAGAGAATGGTGTGCTTATTGGAGGCATGTCATTTGGGTGCAGACTCCAACGAAGTCATCCTGAGTCGAGCGTTCCCACTGAGCAGATGACGTGAGAATACCCTGTAGTTGCCCTTTTAGGGTGTGTATATTTTAGTTGTAAGGTTAAAAGTTTAGAACACTGTGTGTGTGTGAATGCTACAGTACAATAAGTAATGCAGATAACTGGTTCCAAACCTGACCGTGGTAAATGAATTTCCAAAAAGTAGGATTCCTTAATTATAAACATTTCCATAGTAATAGCATAGAAAACCCTCATCTCATCAATGTAACATTATTGACACCTAGTGGCCAGTGTAGAATGTTACTTATTATATCTTACAATGCGTCTTTTGAATGCCTTTATATTTGTATTTTCATTAATTTAGTCATTTTTATGCTTGAAAATGCTACATTTAGGCCAAGATGTGTGAAATTTGCTAAAATATGCATATTTATGTGACAAATAATAGGACATCAATCAACCAACCACAGCAATTGATTTTTTTTATATATATATATTTTTTGGTTATAATTTATTATACTATTATTATTTTGAAAAATACTTGATAGAGTGAAGCCGTAAAATTCGAACTGGGAAATAGCGACAGACAACTATGTGTGTGTGTCTGTGTGTTTTAGTCTAAATTGTGTGCTAAACATAAGAAGGTCTTGAGGTAATTGATATGGAATCACAAGACTGACAAAATTAAAAGAAAATACCTGTAGGAATGTTTTCTTTTTTTTTTCTGTACTGTCTTTTTTTTCCCAGTTTTGTCTTTGTCTTTTCATTGCATTTGTCTTTGCTTTTACTGGCTAGCTTGAGCTAGTTTGTAAATGCAATGAGAAAAAGCAAATGGAAAAGACAAAGACAAAACTGCACAATCAACAACAAAATGGAACAAACAAAGACATTGACTGGCGACCAGTCCGGGGTGTACCTCGCCTCTCGCCCGAAGTCAGCTGACCCAGCGACAATAATGAGGATAAGCGGCATAGAAAATGGTTGGATGGATGGAATACAGAAAAAGCAATAACAAAATGGAAAAAGATTATATTTAAGTTTGTTTATTTTGTATTATTGATTCTCTTTATATTTTCACATGTATATCCTTTTAATTTTAGCACTCTTGTGATTCCATAGTTGGAATGTTTAATTTTTAGCCTGGAAAGATTTAAAAGATTGTTGCAATACTGAGTGTGTGTTACTCAGAAATGTAGAAGTTGCAGTTATGTGTTTTTGTTGTTTTTTTAGAACATTTATGCACAAAAAACAAGCAATAAAGTGCATTGTTTGTCTTTTAATTTTTATTATGTCTGTGTTGGGTCATGCTTTAGGTGCACAATGGGCGGAGGGCGTACAGGAGGCGGGAGGTTGGATAAAGGGGTGTGGTCAAGTGCCCATGTTGGTGGGTGTTCAGGGGAGCTGGTTGGAGGGAAGTGACAAGTATTTGGAGATGTGTAGAGGTTGTTGAGTGCCTTGACTTGTAGGTTTAAGAGGAGGTTGGATAAAGTGGTGTGGTTTGGGGGGGATTGATTGAAGGGGCGTGGTCAAGTGCTGTGTCTCTGACAGATGAAGTTCAGCTTACTGGAGCAGTGTAGGTCATTGAGGCGGCCGTCGACATGTAAATGAGCGCAGTCCTCGTCTCCGGGTCCAAGGCCGTGATGCGTCCAGCTGTCAGGCTGACCGGGTCGCCAGTGCCTGCGGTTCATGACGTACGGCGTATGATTGACCCACTCCCACTTCCCTGTCCTCTCATCGCTCAGTCCAATCCAGAAGAAAAGGCCCAACATGTGTTGGTGGACAAAGTCCTGAGCAGAGGGAAGTGAGCTTGTAAGCGCTGCTAGCGTTTTGTCTCAGGGCCGAGTAACCCACTTACCCAATCGGCGTCAGACTGCAAGATGGCCAAGTGCGACTCATGCCCGTTGCACCAATCTCTTGCGTCGTGCCACGACATCTGGGTGCGGCTGAAGAAGTAACAGCTGGACTTGGTGCTCTGCCAGCCAACAGGACAGCAGCCATCCTTCACAGAACCTGACGTGCCTCACACAAAACCAATCAAGAGAGAGCCACGACGCTACCTGTGTGTGTGTGTGTGTGTATACCATTGTTCATGATGCGATCAAGGGAGCATTTGAGTGACGCTACCGTCCTGCTGATGGTGTCCAGAGTGGTGAGCTCCTTTAAAGCCTCTGAGGCTGAGACAATGTCATCGTGACCTCACTGACATCATGTGACGTGGCTCACAGTCATTTGATCTGTGTCACCTGAGCGGATTTCTTCTTTGTTGGTCTCTACAGCAAACTTCAGCCGCTCCACATCTTTGGCACCATCTAAAATGAAAGGTCACATGATGTCAAACAACACAACAAAAAGGCGACAGTGCCGGTGTATTACCTTTGGCGAGCTGCTGAATGCTCTGCAGTGATTGGCTGACATTGGAAACATTTTTCTCTACTGACCATAAACCACTTGACACCCTGGAGTCTGCATGCACACACACACATGCATGCATGACACTACATCAGTGTTAATATGTATGTGTGTGTATGTGCTCACAGCTGGCTCCCAGTACAATGGTCAGAACCAAGATGGCTGCTGCGGTCAGAACAGGAAACAAGCGGCGTCTGAGCATGGACACACCTGAGCGAGGGATGTTGAAGCGGTCTGACAGACCCACATATGAGTGTTCATCTTCTCAAACACAAACACACACCACCCACACAGGTACCTTTGGCCCAGAGGGAGCTGCTGTCCTCTTCTACATCATCGTGGTATTCAGTCGTCATGGTGATTGACTTCTTTTCTTTGTTGTGCTCGTCTTGGTCGTGAAGAAGAGGAGCGCAGACAGCAAACGTTAATACAAGCTGGAGGTGACTGACCACCACGCGAACTTTGAACTGACCAATAGACTGTGTGTGTGTTTGTGTGCCAAAGTTCATGCATCGTTCTGAACACTCTCTTTATTCAAACAACTTTGCCAACAGGTTTATTTCATGTCAATGGTCACCCCTCAGTAAGGTCATCATTAAAGTGCAGGAGGATAGCAGGAGTGAAGAGGTCACAGTCGAGGCGCAGCAGCTGGAGCTTGACGTCGTCATCTGGGACGTTATTCTCGCTCAGTGTCTTGTTCATGTCCAGACTCAGCCCGTTGTGTTTCCATGTGTAGCTACATGCATGCGAGTTGTAGGGTAGGTAACGCTCCCGGATTTCAGCCAGCGTCTCCTCGGAACACACCTGAGCCAGGGAGTAACTGTTAGCCTATTTTAGCATTATGACTTAAGTCAGATGACACATGTTAGCCTAGGTTAGCATTATGATTCAAAAGTCAAATGGGACTTTAGCCTAGCTTTGCATTATGACTCAAACGTCAGACATGGCTGTTAGACCTACTTAGCATTATGACTCAGAAGAGTCTGTTAGCCTAATTTAGCATTCTGACTCAAAAATCAGATAGGGCTGTTAGCCTATCTTAGAATTACGTCTAAAAAGTCAAATAGGGCTGTTAGCCTAGCTTATCATTATGACTCAAAAGTCAGATGACACATGTCAGCCTAGCTTAGCATTATGATTCAAAAGTCAAATGGGACTTTAGCCTAGCATTGCATTATGACTCAAAATTCAGATGGGGCTGTTAGCCTACCTTAGCATTACGACTCAAAAGTCAGATGGGGCTGTTAGCCTACCTTAGCATTACGACTCAAAAGTCAGATGGGGCTGTTAGCCTACCTTAGCATTACGACTCAAAGGTGGGGCTGTTAGCCTAATTTAGCATTCTGACTCAAAAATTAGGTGAAGCTGTTAGCCTCGCTTAGCATTAGGAATCAAAAGTTAGACGATGATGTTAGTTTTGCTTGGCATTATGACTCCAAAGTCACAGGGTTATGTTGTCCTAACAGAAATCCAGCGAACATTTGAAGAGCACATGGTTATATAAAATCGAGATTTGGTTTAGATGTTACGTCATTCTCCTAATTCATGCAAAATAAGTTAGATGGTCCATGTTACATACTCCGGTACAGTGGGTGGCAGTATGCACCTTTGAAGTCATGGTTGCAACTTGCCATTAAACCAAAAGAGCAGATGCCATGCTTGGTATCGAATTCACCTCCAGTCGCTGCTCCTGTGACGTCAGTGTGTTGATGATTCGTATCCACCTGGTTTTAGAGGACAGCCGGCCCACCTCGTAGCGCTCGTCCTTCCACCAGGATGGGTCGATGTCGCTGGCCCAGTCAGAGCGAGGCCCGGCGGGGGGAATGTGTATGAATCGTCCTCTGGGAGTGTAGTAACTCACACAGTTGGTCAGTGGATGGATGAAGGTCAACACCTGTACAGAGATGATCAGGTGAGCCAAGAGGCGATCTCTGATTGATCACAGTGGACATAGACACACGTCTTTGGTCTCGGGGTCAAACCAGCTGCTTATATCTTTTCCTGCAAACTCCAAGATGGGCAGTATCAGAACATCACCTGTGAATGATCATTATCCATATGAGGATCAAGATATTCGTCTGAAGGAGGACAAGTGTTTCTCTCACCCTCGTACTGCTTCATCAGGGGGGTCAGGTCACACACTTTGCCCAGGAAGGACACCCACATGTCTGCTGATGTGTTGTGAGCCGCCACCTGAGCAGGAGTGAAAAAGCGTGGCCTGTCCGACGTCATCACTTCGGATTGTCCAAAAAAAATCACTTGCGCTTTGATTTTGTAGCGGTCTTGTTGCTAGGTTACCTTGACAACAATGGGCGGGGCTATAGGCCGCCGTTTTCCCTTTGATAATAGAAGGCTCACATGCCGAATTCGATGACGGCACGTCACCAGAAGTTAAAACGTCTGCTTTTTGTCAGCATTGCAAGTGTATTTGTTCACACAATTATAGGTGTTCTAAGAACGTCTTTTCGTATGAAAAAAAGCTATTATGGAAAGAAAGCAGAGGTCAGTAAATGAAAAAGATGAAGTACGTGCGAGTGACGTGGCAAAAGTGATCTCGACTTTCACGAACTTTCTGCCGGACACCAATTTATCGAGGGAAAAAAAATCCGATTTGTTCACTTGTGATTGGTTCGTATTTGTCACGATCGATTGGCATAAAGTCCCGTCAATCAACAGTATCAGGACTCTCATTGGCAGTTGCATGTTCGTGAGCGGCTGAAGACTTCCTGTTGACGTTTGTGTGCCACTATCCTCGCGAGACTTGCAAGGCGGCGGCAGTCAGGGCAGCAAAGGAAAAAAGGACCACTTTCTTTTAGACACACCTTTACTTTGACAATTGTCTGCCGCCATGTCTTCTACTTATTGTCGGCTCCTGTATTTGTTAGCTCTTGGCCTTGTGAGCTATACTACCAGGGCTCTGCAGCGGAGCCTTTCGCCAGGTAAGGCCGCCCTGGAGAGGCTCCAGGCGGGCCAGGGGGACCGCCGTGTTTCCTTTACTTCTCTCATAACTTTTTTAGCGGATTTTCACCATACTGTTTTCACCTTACTGTCAGCTGCTGTTAATTACTCAGTTATTAATTACTCACTGATCTTACGTGAAGGCGTTGAGGTGTAACTTTGCTTTAGTTTGCTTCAGGCTAGCTTCCCTGCTGGACACTCACTACAAATAATACGTTTTTACTACCGTCTCGAGCTCTTGTGTTGCGGATTTTTAAAAATTCAATATAAAAAAAGTGCTAAAAGGTACGCGACAGCCGCAAAAAAGTAATGTGTCTACCAGACCACTAGGTGTCGCTGTCACTACAAAGAAACACTATTAGCCTTCACCAGCGTGATTTATGCTACATCTGCACTGTTTTACTTAACAAAGAACCCTTTAAATAACTTGAAGTATGTTGTTTTTATGATCAGCTCAGAAATGTATTGCCCGCCCCTCCTCCACTTTCACACCTCAGTGTGGAATCACTCCAAGGCCGGGGGATTGGGAGGGGGCCAAAGTTTGTTAATGAAAGATGCAACAATGCAGTCAGTGGTGCAGGAAGTATTGCTTCATCACTATCTGTGTGTGTATGTGTGCAGAGAATCTGCTGGTCATCACTGCAGCAACAGAGGAGACGGACGGTTTCGCACGCTTCATGTGGACGGCCAAAGAGTTCAACTACACAGTGAAGGTAACGTTCATGTTGAGCAGTCACAGAGGTCCATGTGATCATGTGGCGATGACGATGACGTATAGGTCCTGGGTCTGGGAGAGGAGTGGCGTGGGGGTGATGTGGCTCGCACAGTTGGCGGCGGCCAGAAGGTGCGATGGTTGAAGAAGGAACTGCTGAAACATGCTCACCAGGAAGAGCTGGTCATCATGTTTGTGGACAGGTAAGGGCCACCTTGTTCATCAGAGCACACAACTCAAAAGATGTTTAAAGCGGTTGTGGTCCTGTGTGTCGCCCCTCCCTCCAGCTATGACGTGGTCTTTGCTTCGGGTCCGGAAGAACTTCTAAGCAAATTTTCCCGCTGTGGTCACCGAGTGGTTTTCTCAGCGGAGGGCTTCTGTTGGCCAGACCAGAGGTTGGCTTCAAAGTACCCAGCCGTGCATTCTGGGAAACGCTACCTCAACTCAGGAGGTAAGCTAGACAAACAATCAACGGCATCTGTACTCCACTTGTAAAACGTTTCTGCGTTGTCAGGATTCGTGGGCTTTGCTCCGGACCTCAACGCCATTGTCCAGCAGTGGAAGTTAAAAGACAATGATGACGACCAGCTTTTCTACACCAAGATCTACTTGGACAAGGCGCAGCGGGTAAGAGTGGCATCCTCAGTGACATGGCAGGAGCTTGCCAGGGCTTCATGGTTGCCGTTTTTGTCTCTTCAGACCAAATTCAACATGACTTTGGACCACCGCTCAAGGATTTTCCAGAACCTCAATGGAGCTGTTGGTGAGACATAGGGAATACTAATGCTAACATGTAGCAAAGGTGTGGTCTGTGTCACGGTTTTATCATTTCATCATCCTTTTGGCAGATGAAGTTGTCTTAAAGTTTGAGAGGGCAAAGGTCAGAGTAAGAAACGTGGCCTACGACACACTTCCTGTTGTCATACATGGCAACGGCCCCACCAAGGTAAACATCTAGGTGTGTTTTACTTGCTCTCCATATATGGACAGACCTCATCAGAGATACGATGATGTTACTGCAGCTGCACCTGAACTATCTGGGGAACTATGTCCCGACGGCGTGGACGTATGAGGACGGCTGCGGTATCTGTGACAACAACCTGCTTTTCTTCGATGCCGTGGATGTGCGTAACACATTGTATGTCTGTGTGTCATACATCAGCAAGGTCATGCTGCATTTGTCCTTTCAGGATCAGGAGATGCCGCTGGTCTACGTGGCTGTGTTCATCCAACAAGCCACTCCCTTCATGGAGGAGTTTCTGGAGCGGCTTACTACGCTTAACTATCCTCTCGCTCGCCTACGACTCTTCATCCACAACAACGTGAGTCCACGCCGAGATGCCTTACACCCTCCTCTTTGGCTGTGTCACCTTGTGCCTCCTGGCAGGTGGTTTACCATGAACGCCACATCCACAAGTTTTGGAAGCAGCATAGGGCACTCTTCCCTGATGCTGTGCTGATTGGACCTGAGGAGAACCTGCGAGAGGACAGGGCTCGAAACATGGCTGTGTGAGTGCATCAGCGTCACGTAGCGCCAGATCACACGGAACTCAACCACGTTTTGTGTGTACAGGGAGGCTTGTAAGAAGGATCAGGATTGTGATTACTACTTTAGCATCGACTCGTCTGTAGCCTTGACCAACCCCGACACACTGAGGATTCTCATGGAGGAGAACAAGTACGTACGCACACACTTTTCAGAGGACATGCTAGCAGGGAAATTGACCAAAAGCTGTCCTAGTCAGTAGTCTTAGCGTCGTCGTACCGGCGAGGCAGGAACGTCATGAGAACATGACAGAAAAACAAATTTGTTCCATCAGGTCTGTCATTGCACCCATGCTGTCCAAACATGGAAAACTGTGGAGTAACTTTTGGGGTGCTCTGAGTGCCGAAGGCTACTACTCCAGATCTGAAGACTACATTGAGATTGTCCAAGGAAAGAGGGCGTGAGTCTTACAGCTCCGGTCTTCTAATTGCACTCAATGATTTGTTGACTTGACTTGTCGGCGGCAGGGGTCTGTGGAACGTTCCGTACATGTCCCAAGCTTACCTGATCAAAGGCAGCGTACTGAGATCCAAACTGTCCACGGTGAACCTGTATGAAGACCCCAGCATGGACCCAGACATGGTGTTCTGTAGGAGGATCAGGGAACAGGTGACACTTTTTTTCGTCATTGTCATTGTCATCTCGTGTCCTGCTGCCTGACCGTCATCTCATGTCCACACACACACACAGGGGGTGTTTATGTTTGTGTCCAACCGAGACGACTTTGGCCGTCTGGTATCATCTAACAACTTCAACACATCGAGGCTGCATCCTGACATGTGGCAGATCTTTGACAACCCTCTGGTACTACGCACACACATACAGTATATGTATTAGGGATGTAACAATTTGAAAATATCTTATCACGATTACAGTCATCATTATTAGAAAAAAACAACAAATAAACACACAGAGTATACTTTCCTTGGCCAAGCCCAGCATCGCAAACTGCATATGTGCTCCCTCAGAGTGCTTGCCGCCTATTGTGCTTAAAAGGGCATGTGATTGTGCAATGCTTGTGGGTCACGGGCGCCATTTTTGAGAGCAAGAGATTTTGTTGTCAGAGTTGGTGCTTTTGAGAGAGAGCTACACGTCGTAACTTTTGGCTGCTTCTCCGGGAAATGAGCGGTGTCACTGGTTTGTGAGTTTTATCAAGCACAGTTCTACAGTAATTTTAACTGTAATACTGTCTAGTGTTTTACCAGGGTTAATCAATAACTCAGACCATTGTTACATCTTTAATATGTAAGTAAGTCAACATGGCCGATGTGTCTGTGCGATAGGACTGGAAGGAGAAGTACATCCATGAGAACTACTCTAAGATCTTTGAGGACCAGAAGAGCTTTGTGGAGCAGGTAAGTGAGACAGTTGTCATGGGACCTTGGCTTTGCGTCAGTATGTAATGTTCTTGTGTCCCGTGTCAGCCATGTCCAGATGTGTACTGGTTCCCGGCTTTCTCGGAAAAGATGTGTGACCACTTAGTAGAGACCATGGAGGACCACGGCGAGTGGTCTGGCGGTTCCCACAAGGTGACCCAATAGAACCCGAACCCCAGTACGAGAGCCACCAGACGCAATGCATGGCTCAGATGGTAAATGGCGTTGTGTGTCTGCAGGATGAGCGCCTGGCAGGCGGCTATGAAAATGTACCCACTGTTGATATCCACATGAACCAGATTGGATTTGAGAAGGAATGGCTGAAATTTCTCAAAGAATACATTGTGCCTGTCACAGAAAAACTCTATCCTGGATACTACCCTAAGGTACGCCCACTACATTTTGGTGTTAGACTGCAGTGGAACAAGTTAGTTTTACTCTACTGATGGTGTGTTGCTGCTATAGTAATCTTGCAACAACACATTTTTAGTAAACTAAAAAAAAAAAGGGGAAATTTTTTTGCAGGCTCAGGCCATCATGAATTTTGTGGTGCGTTACCGTCCTGACGAGCAGCCATCTTTGCGGCCGCATCACGATTCGTCCACGTTCACCGTCAACATTGCCCTCAACAGCAAAAATGTGGACTATGAGGTATGTCACTGTAGCCAGCAAGCATTGCCTCAGCTTGGCTGCTGACATGCAGGAAGCTAACTGTGTGTGTGTCTGTCAGGGTGGAGGCTGCAAGTTCCTGCGCTACGACTGCCAAGTAGAGTCTCCCAGGAAGGGCTGGTCTTTTATGCATCCTGGTCGCCTGACTCACTATCATGAGGGCCTGCCTACCACCAGTGGGACCAGGTACATCATGGTGTCCTTTGTTGACCCCTAAACGCCCTGCTGTGGCTGCGTGTGCGTGAGAGAGAGAATCATCACACATTCACGCACTGACTTGCCCGGTGACCTTGAATGCATCTCAGCATAAAACTTTCCAGTTGAATTTCATTCATGCTTCTGATTAGATGCCTAGCCTTCACGTGTGGTCACATGTTTCTCACTCTGGCACAGGACATGCCTGCCTTGCTGTCTCTGTAGCTTATCAGCAATGCTTGTCATTCCGCTGGAAGAGAACCGAGCAACAGGCACCTTGTAGTCCTCAATCATTTCAACTGTTTGATGTTAGTCAGCATTCACGCACTATTTGCAGGGGATCAGTGTATCCACGGTTGGTATTCTGAGCTGTCAGAAAAGAACCTTTGGAAAAAAATCAGATTCAGTAACTTACTACTACAAACACAGTTGAAAGTGACAAATACAAACCAATGCAGTACTATATAGCTACCACTCAGTGATGTGGCCTTTACATGGAAAATGCAATATTTACTATATAAAAATGACTGTTGACTGTATTCATGAAGATGAATGAATTTATTGTTTTTATGGGAGCTCATGGAAGCCTTGAGGATGGTCGGCTCCCACCTGAGTTGAACATTTAAAAAAAAAAAAAAAAAAACACTTTTTTTTTGTATTGAATCAAGTTGTCACCATGGTGCCCGAGCTTTTCAAAGGATTATTTATATTTTAGGATACAAATGAGCCACATTTTGTACGAACTGTTTTAAATTATTTAAAGTGAGTGAATAAACTTTTGAAATTGTAAGAACTCAGTTTTTATTCCAGCATTCTGTTAAAGTGCATGGTGTTTCCTCACCATGTGAGCTTGTTGTGATAGGAGCCTATGAGGCACCAGGAGGTGCTTACATTGCAAGTATTAGTTTATAGTACAAAACAAATGCTATACTTGTATTATTAGCTCAACGGTCTACAGTGTCCAACCATCAAGCAACCTGAAAGTGCAGCTTGAATACTTTCCTAAATCCTGACTGAACGTCTCGCAAGTGAAAATTAGCCAATGAAATGTTTCAAATATGTTCTTATTGGTATTTTTTGTGAAGCATTTTGTAATTGTTGCACTCAAAATGCAAAGTGTGCAATGATGGACAATTACCACCACCAATCGTGAATGTCTCGGCTATGTAGTGGAAAGGAAGGGACTAACTCAAGTGGTTGCAAATAAAAAGGAGAAGAAAAGAGAGTACAAACATTTCGATCGTCTTTTCCCGTGAGTGTGCAACAAATGACAGTTAACAATTTGGTACACCGCCACGCTACCGAAAATACTGTTCAAAGTTGGCTCCCGGTAACACATGTATGCAGTGTACATAGCATCTGCTTGTGAACAGGCGGGCCGGCAGGGCGTCTGGTTGCCCCCCTTCTATATCTATTTTCTATTTCAAATGTATTTTTTAAAGCAAGGTACCTATTTTTTACCCCTCACATGGAGCCCCTTCCTGTTTTTATTTCTCTTGGAGATGAATAAAGTATCTGATACTGTCGTTCGTCCACTTTATTAGGAAAAAGTCTCGCTTCTCGTGGGAGCAGGCCATTCATGACAGCTGGCCTACCAATGAGAATAGTGTACTTATTCATTGTGTTCTTCGAATTGAAAGAGCCACACAAACACTCTCCAGTGAGGCAAAAGAACGAACGCGCACAATTAGCCATTTAAGTACGCGATATTTAGGTTTTACGACTCGTCGCCTTCCCGGTGCAATGTCATTGTCAATCTATTTTACAATCGCGTGTTACGCCAAGCTTGTCGTCCCTCGGCTGTTTCCGTCGAGCGACGCCAAGCTTGGCGTCCCTCGGCGGTTTCCGTCGAGCTCGTGAAAACAACATGGTGCTGGACAAGAAGACCTCCGGTAAGTTGTGCTCTTTCCACCTTCGTGGCTTAATGCTTACTGCGGGTGGGTCGTGTTCCTTTTGCCTTCGTTGCCTAATGTCCACTCTGCCGCGCGACGTGTGTCCTATTAGGTCAAATGAGACCACACCGTCGTTGCTCCTTTCGCTACCTCAGTTTAGCTCGTTGAGGGGAGCCGTTCCTTTCAAAGAGCCGTTCAAAAACTGGCTCATTTGTATTTTAAGTTTTGATAAGCCAGCCTGGCCTAAACTTGTTTTATCTAAAAAAATCGCCGCGTTGAATTGATTAACATATCCTACCATTATGAAATATTGATTATAACCTTATTTGATATGTGTAATTTTAAAGTCGGATCTGGATTTGTCAATATTCCACAAGGCGGCGCCATAGCCCTCTGCTTTAACACAGACTATTTTGAGAGTCGGTTCCCATCATTCATGTTAACGAGCCGTTTAAAAGAACTAATTCGTTCGTGAACGTCACAACACTTTTTGGCGGCTGTCAGGCGGATTCTTCTGACTTCAAATATGCAGTGACATTTTGTCTTAAACAGGACGCAATAGTTTTTTGTCCAATGGGGAAGCTAAAGGTGACTATCACGTTCACGTGGTAACTTATCAATCATGTAATCGATCTTAGCAAACAACTCACAAACTTTCCTGTTGTCTTCATAATACTTATTTGTCCTCAAAACACTAGTTGTTTGCCCGAGTTGTTTAAGAAAAACACATAGCGTGTCCAGCTTTATGATAGTTACATTCACCACTTAATTTTGTGTTGTGTGATTGAAAAGCAACTCCCTATTTTTAAGTACTTGTCATTTATTTTTGAATTGCAATTCTTTCAAGAAATGAACATGAGAAGAAAGTGTATTGCATGGAGTTTAATTTGAAATTCAATATGGGCGCCAGCATTTGCCACCAGTTTCTCAACCCGTTGAACCGCATTAAAGGATTTCACTAGGAACTGTAGTGGGATGGAAGGCATAACTTCTCGTATTCGCCCTTCGAGTTCTTCCAAAGTCGTTGGTTTGGTAGAAATGACTTGCCCATTCATCATGGAACAGACACAAGACAATTGAGACAAATATTACAACATATATTTACATTTATATAAGTATTTTAAAATAAGGAGTTTTTTAAATTCCCTCCAAATTTTAAAATAGGCAGTTACTTTTTAATCACTCTATAGGTAATGTATTTCTATAAATTATATTTTATTAATGACAAATTATCACAAAATAGCATAAAGACAATGACTGCAGTGTTTGGGTGGAGCGCTGCCTCAAAAATACAGTACCATTTTAAATGTTACCAGTCGTATAAATAAAACAAAAAGCTCACCACAACTTTCTTTTTGTCAAGGTAGTTCTCAGAGTAGTGAAAGTTATGGACTTCTGCATCATAAGTCTGGACACTGAATTTATACTGTTTTATGTTAAAGGGATAGTTAAGATTGTTTGACATGAAGTTGTATGACATCCCTATCAGCAGTGTAGCACATCAACAGGGAATTACCCCCCCAACCCCACCCCCCACACTTCGTTCCATGAGCCGAGTTCTGCTTGGATTTTGGTAATGAGAAACATAGATCCGGTGAGTTGGTCGGGCCACCTAAGTAAAGACTTTGGGTTCTCAAAATTATGTGAGTTCAAAAGAGTGACACATTTGCATCACAAAAATGCCTCCTCAAAAAAAAATCTGATCTCACAATCACTCTGCGTTACTCTCTCTCCTGTCGTATTGGAGCGCGCTGTCGCCTTTCCATTGTTGTGTATGTGATCCACAGCGGATGAATACCACTGGGATGCAAGAGTCTGCGCATGTAAACACTGTAAAACCCATCCCAGTTTGTGGACTCTTGGAGGCCTTTATTTTAAAATGTTGTTTCTCCCATGTGATCCAGTCCTGTGGTATGGAGTATATTATTTTAGGAAAGTAAAATAATACCCTTAAAAAGGTGGTCAATGCGGTTGTACAGTTTCACACACCTCCGTGTTCAGTCACAGATTTACATGTGCTCATTTGTATGTATAAACCATTTGACATTCTTATTTATATGTGTGTATATGTATATGTGTATATGTATATGTGTATATGTATATGTGTATATGTATACGTGTATATGTATATGTGTATATGTATACGTGTATATGTATACGTGTATATGTATACGTGTATATGTATACGTGTATATGTATACGTGTATACGTATACGTATATACGTATACGTATATACGTATACGTATATACGTATACGTATATACGTGTATACGTGTATACGTGTATACGTGTATACGTGTATACGTGTATACGTNCGTGTATATACGTGTATATACGTGTATATACGTGTATATACGTGTATATACGTGTATATACGTGTATATACGTGTATATACGTGTATATACGTGTATATACGTGTATATACGTGTATATACGTGTATATACGTGTATATACGTGTATATATACGTGTATATACGTGTATATATACGTGTATATATGTATATATACGTGTATATATGTATATATACGTGTATATACGTGTGTATATACGTGTATATACGTGTGTATATACGTGTGTATATACGTGTGTATATACGTGTGTATATACGTGTATATACGTGTGTATATACGTGTGTATACGTGTATATACGTGTGTATACGTGTGTATATACGTGTGTATATACGTGTGTATATACGTGTGTATATACGTGTGTATATACGTGTATATAAATTATTATTATGCACATTTATTATTCAAAAAGTGTAAAAAAAATGAACTTCAATCTAGAAACACAACTGTTCTCGTATTTTGTTGCTGTTATATTTTGTTTAATAGCAGTGATATACTGTATTTGGTTAGGACTAGGAATCTACAGGTACAGTTTGTCTAATCCTTTTTTTAAGTCTTTACTTCCAGGTATCTACATTGTAAAATAAGTTATCAGCTATAAATAAGTTATTAGTTATGGTTATCAATCGTTCTTGAGAAGCAGAAAGTTATCGGTGTCGGTTTGAAAAAAAAAAGTATATTGCGCATCCCTGTTATTTATTTTTCAAGGAGTTGGCAACCCAAGTGTTTTTATTTATGAGTTAATGTAATGGAATGGTCTATGATTTCAATCAACTGTAGACATGTTTTGTGTTTGTGGCAGCTCGGGTGGAGGCTGGCCAACGGAGAGTTTTGGATGAAGCCACCCGTCAAAGGAGGCTGAGCAGGCAGCTTGACGCTTTGGAGAAAGACAACTTCCAGGTGACATCACCAGTACAACTATCAAATTTCTCATTCATTCTGCTTTCTGCTTTCATTCATTGCCTGTTTTTTTAATGTATTTATAGGATGACCCTCTGAGCTCCCTCCCCCCGCCAGGGCCGACTGCCCGCCTTCCTGCCTTCAGTGAAACGGAGGAGCCTGGTAAGACGCCATCCACTTCTTTTCTATCCTGCTCCTCCTGTCAATAGCTGATCTCATATGAGTTGTGGTGAGTTTAGAGAAGAAGAAGAGGAAGACGCGAGGCGACCACTTCAAGTTGCGTTTCAGGAAAAACTTCACAGCGCTCCTGGAGGAAGAGGTGGGTTTTTGCTCTTTTCTCCTCGTCTCATCAGCACCTGAGCTCCCCTCTGCTCTGCTATTACTTTGACTGCTAGAACCTGTCAGAAAAGCTGGAGCCAAATTACCTTTCTGCGCTTGCCCCGCCATCCTCGCTTCCTCCTCGACACTTTTGCTGTGTGTGCGGGTTCCCGTCCAACTACACCTGTACTACCTGCGGGGGGCGCTACTGCTGCAGTAAGTGCCTGAGCACCCACAGAGAGACCAGGTATGAAGCAACCACAAACACCGACTACTTTTCCTCAGGAATCTGTTTGCAAAGTGAGCAGCATCCGCTTTTTCTCTGTAGGTGTTTGAAGTGGACTTTGTGACGGAGCTGGGTTTTTTTTGGCCACGGAAACTGTGAAAGATGGACGCCTCTCGTGACACTATCAGCCATTTGACGTCACAGCCACTGTTGGCTATGTTGTCTACATTTGTGTCTAATGCTTTGTAAAGATGTCCAGACCAAAAAAAAGTCATATTTATAGGATCTCACCACAATCTGCATGTTTGTATCCACTGAATTCTATTCATAAGCTAGATGAACGCACACGTCATCACGTGCACTATTACATGAAATATTTGTCATTTATCTCTTTGGAGGACTATACATCAGAAGGTGTATTTTCTTCTACCAAATAGGCAAAGTGCCTCTTTAAAAGGTACAAGTAAAGCTTGCAGTTGTAAACAATTATATTCACCTATCATTTAGTTGTGGCTATCGTTTAGCGACTACGTATCTTCTGGGAGACTTAATTATTCAATTTGTGACTATTTGTATTTTACTATTATAGGAGGTCCTTGGTTTATGACATTTTGTGGTTACGACGCACTCCCGTAAATTAATTAAAAACTAAAAATGATGCATGCACAGTGGAGGAATATATAGTTGTGTGGAGCTACACTTTTATTTTTTTAGTCAACTTTTTGTTGTTTGTCTACCAATAGTGAAATTGCTCATTGTAAACGGGAGAAATGTCGACCAACTTTGGCCTCGCGCTTGGTGGCTTGGTTTAAGCCAGAGGTGTCCAAACTTTTTCCACAGGGGGCCTCATACAAAAACAATCAAAGGAGACTGGGGGGCACTTTTTATTTTTTTTACTCAGTAAAAAGGCTAAAATATATTTTTACATACTGTATATCAACATTTTCCCCTCACATTGAGCAGTTTTGCTGTTTTTTTTTAACTTAAATTGTTGGGGGGTTTTTAAACACAGCGCAGGCTGCACTTTAGACACCCTTAGTTTAAGCCGTTCTCAGTCGTGACCATAAAGATGGTATACTTAAACATTTTATGAATTGGACAATAACTAAGCAGTCTTGCAGTATCACTATTGAGATGTCTAACTCCCATCAAGCCCATCTCCTCCTTTCTTGCATTGCCCATTCCAGTGTAGAAGATAGCCATAAGGATGATATTGGTATTCATTTAGGTCTAATTTTTGACTTACCGTAAAAATAATTACTTACAGTAAAAATATATATTTTTTTGATGGATAAGCTGTAGAAAATGAATGAATGAATGAACTCATTTTGGGGTTGACATGTACACCCAGCCCAGGTGCATAAAAAAACCTTTTTTGATAAGCACAATTTAATAGAAAACCTCGTGTAAGATTGAAATGAAATATTGAGACTTCTGTTTTAAATAGAAAATAAATAAACGTCAACCCCTGACACTCACATAATTGGCTATATGAATTTTGTGTGGGAGGTCGTTTATCAAATTCAACATTACGGTAAAGTGATGAATACATGCATTACGGTGTCAATGTAATGACGTCAGAGGAAAGGAAGATGGCTGTTGTGTTGAGGGCGGAAGGTAAAGTAGATTCTAGAGGCTGTCATACCTCAGAAGGATTGTTTGTGTGTATCGACCGGCCTTTACTTCGACGTCTTTCAGACGGCCAGTCTCCACTTTAGTGTCGACTGGCACCCATTCAGTGGGAGGTGACGTCTTGCCCAGCTTTCGGAGGCGTCAAAACTGTGCTGTTAGCATGGCTAACACAGCTGGCTAGCTGAGCAGCTAAAGATAAATATTGCGACTGATCACTTTAGGCAGAAGCATTGCTTATTGATTTATTATAATCATGTTATGTAAGAGAAGATGAGCGTTGCGTAAAACAGGACGCCTCTTTATTCATTGGGGCGGAAAAAACGGACGGAGTAGGTCGCTTTTAGCCGGGGGAGTTTCCGCGGGATCGGACACAGCAACCAGGCGAGAGCCAGGTCTGATTTAGGCCGCCAGAAGGATCGCGTGTTTGTGCTTCAGAAGGGCAGACTGCGCCACCTTTTGACCAGCATTTTTTTGGAGACACTTGGAAAGCATGTCAATGTTAGTGAAACAGCACAGTGAGTGTCCACCAAATTAAAATACAACTCATTTCTTATTAACCGCGCCCCTTAATGTGCCCGATAGTTAACAACTAACAGCTCATATATTTGTGGTAGGTAGCTTACATGCTGACACATATTTATGTGCGTGTGTGCGTGTTTGTGCATGTTCATATAGTGGGGCAGTGTGGGTGGCCGTGCCCGGTGTGAAACATACTGCACAGACTCATCGCCATGAGCAACAAGGAGATGGTTTCCACAGTGACAGGTCAGTGTCTCTAGCTCCGTTACTATGGTAACCTGTTGTCAGTCATAGATCACGCATCCCTAAATGTGAATATCTAGGTTTGAAGGAGTAGTGCAAGTTTTGTGGCAGTTTCACCTACTTTGTTTTTACAGTATCCTACTACATAGGAAGTTGGAGTGAATCGGTTACCTTAGAGCGTTTTTCACAGTACAGTTCAGATCAAAACTTATCATGTGTGCACGCTCAGAGAATAAAGGCCAGAGGAAGGTGTTCCTTCCCAACAAACTGCTGGAGTGTCTCCCTCACTCGTCCAGTCTGCCAAACGAGCGTCTCAGGTGGAATACCAATGAGGTCAGTGTGTGTCCATCTTTTAAACTTAAACAAAAAAAAATAAAAAATTATTCACACGGTTAACGGATTCATTCTTTTGGAGCTTGTGTTTGACCAGAGTGTGTGTGCGCAGGAGATTGCATCTTACCTGGTAACCTTTGACAAACATGATGAGTGGCTCTCTTGCACCCTGAAAACCAGGTACACACACACATCTTCACACAGTAAAAGCAGTTTGTGTACTTGGCTGACCATTGATTGTTTCAGGCCAAAGAACGGCAGCATCATCCTCTACAACAGAAAAAAGGTCAAGTACAGGAAAGATGGCTACTGCTGGAAGAAACGCAAGGATGGGAAGACCACACGAGAGGACCACATGAAGCTGAAGGTGCAGGGCATGGAGGTGAACAGCGCTCCCTACAGGCCACATACAATATTGCAGTCATAGTGAATTGCGCCAAAGCTGCCATATCTGTGCTTGCAGTGTCTCTATGGTAATTATGTCCATTCCTCCATCGTGCCAACATTCCACCGGCGGTGTTACTGGCTGTTGCAGGTCAGCACGCACACATTCACACTCACACACAAAAACACGCAGACAGTTGTGCCGTTTGCATTTCAACAGAACCCAGACATTGTGCTGGTCCACTACCTGAATGTGCCCTCCCCGGAGGATTCTGGGAAATTCAGCCCACTGCTGTGTGCCCTGACCAGTCGCCATGACAGCAGTAAGTGGAGCCGAGATGATCTGCTGAGTCAGCTCAAGCCCATGTGTAAGAGACACTTGTCATACAAGTGCATACATACGTAGTCGAGATGAATGTAATGTGGGCGTGTCAGTTCACAGCATCAAGGCTTCAGGGGATACTGGCGATTTTAGCATCGAGGAACTCGTACAGCTCATCCTGGATCGCCAGAGAACCAAACCACAGCCGCACACACACGCTTGCCTCTGCAACACCAGCCAGGGTAATGTTCCCTCTTGTAACACCACCACGACATCATGCGACTACATGATAACGTGTGTGTGAATTTGCGTGCGTGCATGTGTTTGTACCTCTCATCACCGCCAGGAGGGAACATTCCCCACAGCTGCAACAGCACTAAGCATCGCATCATTTCCCCCAAGCTGCCCCCCACCTCCTCACCTCTCTCCTCAGAGGGAGGGGAGCTAGGGGGAGGTGGGGGAGATGCCCAACTGCCTCACCTCCAAACACAGAGCAGCCCCGCCTCATCACCACGCCCCCCCTCCACGTAAGTCATCACCATGAGCCCCTTGAATGTGAATGACGACAGCAAATTGGGAACCATTTTATGCTTTTGCAGCTCGTCCTCGTCCCCCCCGCAGCCTCACGTGGGAAACCATAGAAACGTTTTTTACGGCGACCACCATGGCAACCTGACCACAGTGGCGCTGCCACATAATGCAGTGATTGTCATGGCAACCACTACAGCCATCTCAGGGGGGAGCAGAGGGGAGGATCCCCCAAGCCAGTTATTGCTCCCCCCCTCCCTCCACCCTCCTGGAAAACCTGCCTCTCCTTGCCCTCCCTCCCCCACAACTCCATCCCTGCCCATTTATGCCCACCCACCTGGGATGACCACGCTGTCACTTGCTCTTCTTCCCTCTCCTGTCATAGGAGGCTTGCTCCTCAACCCTTCCTCTTCTGCCTCTCTCTGCTCTCCCCCTCCTCCCCCTCCTACACTGGCAACCTCCCCTTCTCCTCCCCTGTCATTTTTCTCCTCACTCCCTCCATTTCTCCCTCCTGCCTTCGATCCTGACTCCTTCCTGAACTCCCCCAAGCAGGGCCAAACATATGGCGGCCCACCTCCTCGATCGACTTGCACCTCTTCCCCTGTCATCTGCTCCTGCTCCCCCCTCTCTCCTTCCTCCCTAGCTCTCTCCCCCACATCCACCCCGCCCTCATCAATATCCCCTCCTTCATCCCTCTCTTCCTCCTCCTGTGAGAATGACAAAAAGGACTCTATCTTCCTTCCTCCCTCCCTCTCCTTGTCCCCCACTTCTTCGGTTGCCCCGGCCATACTTCCCCTCTGTTTGGAACTAGGAGCTCTTGACGAGTCGGAGGAGAAAGACCAGGGAAGTAGTGATGATGCTCGCGGCATAGCTCCTCCCACAAAGCTAGCACTACAGGTGAGTGTGCCAATTTTTGGCGGCAACATGAACAAATATTACCCTTACAGCGTATTTGGTTCCACTACAACAATATGAACGGGCTGGGGGGGCATGTCTGTGTGGTGCAGCCCAGCCGCTCTTCAAGTGGGTACACAAGGGAACAAACAGGAAGTAGTGCCACTTCACTGCCCTCAGATGGCCAGACCAAACAGCCATCCAACCAGGAACAGCCTTATGGTCATACTCCAGGACCTGAGGTTCTGCCCTTATCTTCCCTAGCCCATCAGCCTATTCAGCAACAGTCTGATAACCAAGAAGACATCACCATGGAAACCTCTGTCCAGTCAGCGGCCACTGGGCAGGTGAAGGAGGGCATTGGAAGAGGCAATGACTCCGATGCCCCACCCATGGACACCCAACTGGACACACAGCCCTGTGGGCAGGAAGGAGAGGAGCTTGTAATCTCCTTTGATAGCCCATTTCCTGACCTCATCACAGAGGACGCAAATCCTGTCGCACCTCCTCCCCTCTCCACTGTCACGGATGTGGGTGCCAACCATGCTGTGTTCCCAGCTGGAATTCGCTACATGGTGCCGCCCCAGCCCTCCCCCTCTACCTCCTTCCTTCCCTTTCCTCACCCACTGTCGTCTTCATCACGACTTGCCTCCATCACTGATTTCTCACCTGAGTGGTCGTACCCAGAGGTAACCCATCACCATCATCATTATCCGATTGCTCCACAGTTCTCATCTGTGTGAGTGTGTGTGTGTATTTCTTGTGCAGGGTGGGGTTAAAGTATTGATCACAGGACCGTGGAGTGAGCAGCTAGGTCAATACTTGTGTGTGTTTGATCAGAGCACTGTTCCAGCATCACTGATCCAGCCTGGTGTACTGCGCTGCTACTGCCCTGGTACATGCACACACACACACACACAATAGGTATATGAAGAGTTTGCGTACTATATTTGTATTGTTTATATAGTAAGAGTTTTCATACCTTAAAGCAAACACACAGTGATGTTGCAGTAAGGCAGTGGTTCTCAGTTATTTTCTGTCACACCCCCCAGAAATGTTGTCGCGCACCCCCTTTTGAAATACTATTGACAACTGATATCTATTTACTTATCTGTATTGTACAAACTGAACTTGAGACTGAAACCAGGAAAATGCAACAAAATGGAGAGCTGTGAAGTGTATTCAAGAGTCAAATGTGATGTGTATAATACATTTGGACATATTAGCAGGTTTACACTAACGCTGAAAGTACACCCTGCTTCTCGCGCTCCCCTCAGACACTTCACCACTCCCCCACAGAGGGACTCGCCCCACTATTTGAGAACCGCTGCAGTAAGGGGATGTGCTAAGAGAGAAGTGCGTGTAGGGGAGGGATTTATCGGCCACATTCTTGACAGCAGTGAAGAATCAGACAATCATGTATCCCAACAATTTATTCTTACAGACAGATATACTGCTGCCCCTTTTGGATCTTTTGGTGTGTTTTCTCTTCCCAGCTCACGAGGCCGGGCTAGTCTGTCTTCAGGTTCTGGAGTCTGGAGGTTCTGTTTCCTCATCGGTTCTGTTTGAGTACCGTGCAAGAAATGCCAACTCGCTGCCCAGCTCTCAACTCGACTGGCTCTCATTAGATGGTCAGAGTGGTCACACTGACCATCTAATGCTTAATTAAGCTTAATATTAGGAACAAGCTCAACATTACAAGCCTCCTAATATGATTGACATACATGACATTAAAGCTTTGTTACACTCTTCTACAGACAATCAATTCAGAGTGTCCATTCTGGAGCGCCTTGAGCAGATGGAGCGCAGGATGGCAGCCATGGCTGCTCGCGATGTTACACAACAACGACAGCAATGGCAGCAGCATGGGAACCGGATGGCCACACCCCCTCCTGCAAACACACCCGAGAACTGTGACCTGGTAAGGAGACTAACCGTTAAAGGATCACTGACATAATTGATCAACTTTTCTTAAATATGTTATAAACTTTGTGTAATAAATTTGCAAAAATGACATGCACTGTTCATGGCGCCACCCATGATGAACTAGCTCATGCAGTTCAACGTCATATCTGGAAGTGATATAATTGGAGCACTATCACTCGTAACATGTATAATGCTTTGTAGCCTTGTCACTGTTGTGGGATATTGTGTAGAAAACATTCATTAACAAGACATGACTTACTCCGTTGTGCTAACTTTGACGTAGTGTTTGTTCTTTTTGTCTTGCTTTTTTTCCCTGTGTATCGGCAGAATAGCGTCCCAAAATGCGCTTATACCGTACCTTTAATCCAAATGCTTCTTCTAGAGGTAGTCCTTTGAAGCAGTCATCAGTGACATTATCACTGGAAAGAACAGTGGGCGTCCGTCCATCTGTCTCTTGTTCTCTTTGTCAATTCTTGTGTTAAACCTTCCTTTATCGTGTAACATCCAGCAGCAACACAACATGACGATTGTCTTGATGAAAAATATACTGAACCAACTTGAAACGCTACCACGAGAAGTTTACTTTACTCTGCTTTAGCTGAGAGGTGCAACCTGATGACATCACTTCCAGGGTGAGCTGTCAGATAGTATGCCATCAACTATAAATGTAACTTTTGCTAATTTACCGTTTGCTTTCAAAAATCACAGCGTGTAGAACATAATAACCAATTTATAACTTAAGTAAAGTTGCTGAATCATGTCGGGGACGGAAAGAAGTAACATCATGTGACTGTGTGTTTATGCCAGTCATCCCAGTGGTTTGAGAGGAGAATCATTCGAGTGTGTGAGAAGATGATGACAGGAGTGCGATGGAGTGGAGCTGAAGAAGAGAGGCTTCATCACTCTGTGCGTCACCGTGGGATGACACTGCTGCACCTGGCAGCTGCACAGGGCTACACATGCCTAATACACACGCTCATCACCTGGAGGTACGCATCTACACACAAACACACACAAATACACACAACACCCTTTAACTGTTTGAATCGGTATAGGCATGTTCACAGTGACAGTTTGGATCTGGAGCAGGAAGTTGATCCTCTCAATGTGGACCACTTTTCCTGCACGCCGCTGGTATGACATGCTCTTTTCATGGCTTTCTGATTGGTGGTAGGCTGAAGGGTAAGCCTCCTCACACACAGATTTGACGGGTTGTGTGTGTTTCAGATGTGGGCATGTGCTTTGGGCCACCAGAGGGCAGCAGAGCTCCTCTATGGCTGGAATAGTCTGGCTCTTGGCATCCCAGACTCACTGGGCCGTCTCCCGCTCGCTGTGGCCCGCTCCCGAGGACACACGTGTCTTGCTTCCGCTCTGGAGGATCTGCACATGCATGCACATGTGACTCCCAGAGACACACTTGCGCACCCTCCAGCTTCACCTGTGTCGACAAGCCCGGACACAGGTGACACCCCTGCAGATGGGCACGTGATGTTCAGGTCAATTGGCTCTAACTGTTTTGCTTCTGCGCATTACAGGTCTTAGCTCTTCCAGCAGCCTTCCCTCCCCTAGTGACCCCTGCTCCCCCTCCCAAAGCTCTGCCTATTCTAGTTACTCTGCCCCCATGGACACTTCTCCCTCCTCTCCCCTGTCTCCTTTATCTTCCTCATCATCCTTGCCTGTCTCATCACCCCCCCATACCTATTTGGCTGTGTCGTCTGCGTGGGGGGAGGTGCCAAACGCAGGTAATATTTGATGATTAAAAGCGTGTCCCTGGGCAGGACCAACATTCTCACAAATGTTTCTGGCAGCTTTGAACCAGAGTGACCTGATGGAGTGTAAGAGCGAGAGCCCTGTTTCCCCAGTCCTGCCCCACATGACGCAGACGCTGGCTGAGCATCTCCTGAGCTACAATGAAAATGTGGAGAACGAAGGCGAAGAGGAGGTGCTGCAGGTATGTGTTACACAATGTGTTGGTACTCTTTTCCAACTGCAGATATTTAGAAGTGCTGCTGGCCACTGCCTCCTGCATGGCATAGGTTGACATGGCAACTCTGGCGGAACAAATCATTGAGGCGACACCAGAGCGAATCAAACATGAGGACTTGACCAGAGGGGTGGATTCAGTGCTCTGTGAGAGGCGGGACAATCCAGCCATAGAGGACACCTGGTTGGCAACCTACCTGGACACGGTAGACGCCCATACGCAATCCCTGCCCAGGTAATCTGAATGCATCGTTCGTTTCCTGTAGAGCAAACCTTCTCTCCTCTGTTTAAGGAGGTCTTATGTGGCATAAAAAAATGGATGGTTGGACGTTACATAGCAATGATGTTCTCTCCCTCTGTATAGGCGGATGTGCCCCCCTTCACCTCTCAGTGCATTGGCCCTCCAAAGGCTCCGCCCTCCTTCCTCTGTGGCATGGGCAGAGTTTCTAAATGCATCAGCGAATGGAAAGATGGAGAGGGACTTTGCCTTGCTGACGTTGACAGACGGCGAGCAGAGGGAACTATATGAGGCCGCCAGGATCATCCAAAACGCCTTCAGGAGATATAAGGTGCCCCTTGATCAGTGGGCATTTGTGCTGCCCTCTGCTGGCTGGAGTTTTTGCTCTCACTTACTGTGTGTGTGCATGTTTATGTGCACAGGGTCGCAGGTTGAAGGAACAGCAGGACATGGCCGCAGCCGTCATTCAAAGATGCTACCGCAAATACAAACAGGTGTGTGCATGCCTCCTGTGCATGCCTGTATGCGTGTGTGTGTGTGTGCCTGCGTGCGTTCTCCAGCTTCACTAACACTAACCTGCTGTGTCTCTCTGCCTCCCCCCTCTCTGGCTAGCTAACATGGATAGCTCTGAAGGTAATATGGTGACCATTAGATGTAGTGTGACGTGCGTGTGAGATCAAGTATAAGAATGACATGTGCACTACAATGAAAATCACTTCCTGTCCTGTGGCTCACATCCTGTTTTTCCGCTCCCCCAGTATGCGCTTTACAAAAAGATGACACAAGCAGCCATTCTGATCCAGTCCAAGTTTCGTTCGTACTATGAGCAGAAACGTTTCCAGCAGAGTCGGCGTGCAGCTGTGCTCATCCAGCAGTACTATCGCAGCTACAAGGAGTACGAAAGGCTCAAGCAGGGCCCTGGCAGCGGTGCAGGCCACAACCCCAGAATCAAGTAAACTGTCAGTTGGCTTAATGTCACTAACGAGCGTTGTGATCAGTGTCTGCCTGTACTCTTTCCATCAGGGGGACCTTCCTGACAAAGAAGCAGGACCAGGCGGCACGCAAGATCATGAGGTTCCTGAGACGTTGCAGACACCGGTAACACACTCAGGCGGACAATGTGCTTGAGACGTTCTAGTGAGATTGAGCCACTCGTGTGCATGTGTCTCTCTTGTTGCAGGATCAAGGAGCTGAAGCAGAACCGAGAGCTGGAGAGGCGAGGACTAACCACGTAGATACCCTACTTTGGCGAGGAAATGACCTGTCCTAATGAATGTAGTTTCTGGCAGGGAGCTCACGGCGAGTTTCATCGCAATCACATTGACATGTTAAAGGTGGTCATGTGACGTACATACATCTTGTCGCATGAATCTCCAAATGTTGTGCGCGTACATGTATATTTATAAACCCTGTACACAGGGACTTCATAGATGCTTTTATTTATGAGTACAAGTCTTAATGAACTGTGATATCTGTTCACCACTAACCCCCACAATGATTTGAACTTGAAATTCATCAGCATGTGCTTTAAAAAGCTCAAGACTCCACCTCTTCAGCTACATGTCAAGTATGCTGTCATCATGGCAATCCATGAGCAAGCATGAGCTTACACCTATGTGCATGAATTTGTCATTTCCTGCTTGTTTATTCACTTCCAGCCTCTGGTGTCACTGCATTTTTACAACTAGTCCAAGTGTTATAAAGGAGGCATGTAGAGAAAAATATCTGCTTTATTTCATATAAAAGCTGTGGCTCTTCCGCTTTGGACATCAACAAAGCAAAGCATTGTGGGATGTGTCATGGTTTTGATTGGAATATATGGAAAATGTAGTGAACAACATAGTCTGTCAACTTGATATGCTTTGTGTCGACTTAAAAAAAGAAAACAACAGAATAGCCTGTCGCTTTACGATCAGAACAAATGACACTAATCAATATCTGGTCAATACAACAATAGCAAAGCAAAAATAACTCGATAAGATCAACTGCTTTGATGTGTGTATCAAAGTCAAGGATCCAACTCTGCCTCAGCTTCAGATGTTATAGGTCCTCACATGCCCTGCCTTATACTCTGGATGATCTGGAAGATAGCTGGGCGCGTACCCACACACACACACACACAGGGGTGCACGTTAACTGAAGGAAGAGAAATGGGTGTGGTGACGTCACAGTGAACCTTACCTGATCCACAAACCACAAAGACGAAGAGCGCCAGCAGCCATGGACCCACTGGAGATTTCTCCTCGTTGACGGGCCGCTGGAATGACAATTGTAATTTGGAACGTAAGCAAATCAATTCTTGCTTTCGGCTCCTGCATTACCTTCTAATTCTGAGTCAATAACAGATGACATCAAATCTAAAGCTACAAACATATCATTGTACGATGTATAAATATAATTATTAACCAAACGTATAGTTAGCCGTTAGCTGGGTTGTCGTTACCGATGTTTTCTGGACGTGTCCACGCTGTGTGATTGTTTTGCTGTGCCGTTCGTTCGCCACTTTCATCCGCTGCACTCCCGACATGTTGATGATGGGACCGGACCGAACCGAACCAGGGCGTGAACGGTAGGGAGATGGCTGCTGCCCGCTGCCGAAGGATAGGCGCGCTCGTGTTAATGCTAACAACTACCAACCTTTAAGGCGAATTAGTCACGTGACTGGCTTGTCTTCTTTGCGCGAATGCAAGCGCATATTTGTCTGTATGTGATTCTACCGACCCCTGCTGGAGAATACGTGCGCCAGTTTTATCCTCGCCGTACTGTAGTCTACTTTGGTGTATTATTTCAGACTATGTTATAAGTTACACTAAATAATATCAGTTAGTTACAATTTGCAGGATCCCAGCGTGTCTTAAAAGAAGGGAATTTTATTTTCTACTCATTCTCCATGTCTATTTCTACAGGGTCCCCCATGGGACATGGAGAAATAATAATCTCGTAAAACTCTTCACAGAAGAGCAGACTTCCGTGTTCAGAGTGGACGTTTGCGTTAAAACTTCACACTAAAAGCAGCCAATTATTTGAACTTCTGATGGGACTGTTAACTTGTTGGGCAAGCAGTACATTAAGGTGAAAGAATCCGATATGTGGCTAATCCTTTTATTTCCTTTCCAACACCAGCACCCCAAGAGATGTGTTTCCAGCAACACTAGCGCGGACCTGATGTTAGTATTTTATTTTGAAAAGATGAGCCAGAAAACCAGCAGTGCATTGAAAACGTGTCCCTAAAAAGTGTGTTTTTGTACCTCCACATCTGTGCAGCAAGGGATGCACAAATACTGTAGATGGAATGTAAATTATGCATATCCACCCATGTGGAGGCAAGCGTGTGTCCTGTAGCTTCACACAGTTTTGCGACATTTCACAAATCTAAGTCTTTTTAAAAAAATTTTTTAATTTTTGTAGCCATCCCTATTTCTCAATGTCCCTGCGGGGGCTGCGTCGGTTAGTAATAATTCATGTAATTCACTTAAAATGTTTAAAGCCTATATTTTATCTTTCAAATTGTGTTCACTTCCTGTGTGCAAAGGAAGTTGCTTTAAAAAAAAAACCCATAAAAAAGAAAATGTCTGTACATTAGTGATAATAGTCTTTGTTAACGTTGTTGAATTTGGCCAAACCTGTCATTGTGGGGTTCTTATTGTCATATTGCAGCTGCATAAAGTCTTTGAGAGTTGTGTCTTTGGTGAACTTTATGATGGTGACAGGTGTGGCGTTGTTATTCCTGCCAGACATTGCATTGCGTGTATTGATGTTGTTAACATCCACACCCTTTTGACTGCAGAAATGTTGGCACCTGTTGCTTTGTTGAAGCGACATAATCTCCTCCTCTGTGGTCAGCTACCTTGGCGTAAAACCTGCATGTAATGTGGAGCTTAGTCACAATCGCATTGTGCATGCGTATAGACTGTCCCAAATAATCAATTCTGCACATAATTTGCAATATAAATCATTTTGTTTTGAGAGTGCAAACATATAATTATGTATAATTTAGCACGTTCATCATTCTTTTTGAAGTATTACTGACTTAAATGATGCATTTAAGTACTTAACTGAAATCCAATGTAAGCAATGCATGAAAGATGACAAACGTTAATTTACTGTTCATTCTTTAATCATCTAATGACACTAACCAATCCCTCTCTTTCCATGAAGAAGTTTGTCTATATATTATAAGGTAAGCACACATGCATGTTAAATACATGCTTGTTTTTGTCACTCACACACACACACACACACACACACACACACACATATTCTTCTGGCTTTGTTTTAGCCACGAGTCAGGGGTCAGGAAGGTAGAAGTACCTATGTCTTGAACAGGCAAAAACCTTTTGTCCCTCATTAGTAAATGAGGCCAACGGTCGTTAAAAAGTGGAAAAAAAAGGTCAACAGCCAAGTCCACTGGCGGACCCAATACGATCCATCTTCATCCCAAAGCATCCTCTCCCTCCAACCATCGCCTTTCTGCTTCGCCTCCTCAACTTGGAATTCTGCCGCAGGAAATCAACAAGGAACTGGGGCCTAGCCTCTCGACTCCTGGCCGTTCCCCTAGAGGGGACGGGCCTTCCAGCTGAGCCCTCTGTGGCGTCCTCATGAGGGGGTGGGGCCACAAGGAGAGAGGAAAGCCTCGAGCCGAACAGTGAAGTCATGACCTGGTGACAAAGGCGAGACATTCATTTGTTTTTGTAATGAAGACATGATCATTAAAAATGGTTAATTTTTGGAAGGCGATGAGGTAATGGCCTAAATCGCCATCTGTTTTTGGTAAGGCAACTATAAAGACTGACCTTGGTGTCGTCTCTTGGAGGCCATGGTCTGGACTCAGCAGTGATGATGAGGATGAAGATGAGGATGAGAAAGGTGAGGAAGGAGGAAGCTGAGGCATCCATTTTGCAAGAAGACGATTGGCTCAGGCTGAGTATTGGTGCACTGTGATTGGCTGATGAGTTGATGTTATCATTTAACGTGACTAGCAATGTGCTGCTAGCTCCACACTGGACTCTATAAACCTGCGGATTTTTAGCTTAGCATTGATGAACAAGATTTAGAACGGAATTTACTTACGTTAATTACTCAAACACAAAGTTTGTGTCGGTCGTCAATGTGTAATCAATAAATGTCGGCTCCAGTAGTGACAGAAGAAAATCCTCCCGGTCGGGACGCGTCTCAGGACTAATGTCCCATCCAGCTTTTATAGCGTTTCAGTGGCGTGATGTCACACATGCTTGGTGTTGAGGTCACCATGGCGACAAGCCTGTGCCATGCACACATGCACGCATGAGCATGATGCGGAGAGAATCTCTGTAGGTCGTCGCTGGAAAAGTACTGTCAAGGAGATGGGATTGCTGCAGTTTCATCTTGTTGGACTTCCCATGGCACTTCCACACTTACCTGGACGCGATTCCATGCAAAAGTTACTCCTCATTATTGCTTTCATCATCACCAGCTCCTGACTGTCTCTCATAACCTCTGACCTCACATCCCAACCCCCTCGTAAAACGTCACCGTGGCGACAAGATCGTCCTTGGCAACTATTTTCTGTGCAAGGGGGCGGAGCAACAGAGAGTCACAAAATGCCAACCAAAGGTGAGTTTAATGACCCCCCCCCCCACCACTTTTGTCTGACAAACAAAACTCTGCCCCCCTTTCAGCACATTGACGTCACGCGCACACAATAGCACATCAATCACTATGTGTCCATGATTAGATGTTCACGTCCGCCTACAGCAACACGACGCACGCACACATGCACTGGAAGAGACATGGTCGGCTTTGTGGTAGTGTCACATGGCTGCTGCTCATCGCTAGGCAACCGGTCACTTTAGCCCCAAACTTGAGGTTCCTTAACGTCACGTTGGCTGAGTGGGGCCTTCAGGCAGGCGCGTGTAGAAATTTCCTTCAGTGGGAGTGGCTGTGTGGTCAGGGGCGGAGCGAGGGAGTGGCTTCTTGGGTTCAAGCCCTCCCGCATATTTAACAGGTTTCCCTGTTATATACAGTATGTCAGAAATAGCAGCTGAGCGAAACAATACAAGCTGGTTAATGTGTTTTTCTGTCAATCACAAATAAACAACAGACATAATTTTTTATTTTTTATTAGTTATCATCAGGAGGTTGCCACTCGCTCGCCAAGGTGACTTTAGTTGATCTTTGGATGGCGGAAGTCCTTCCCGGCAAACTTGGCCTTGTTGCCAAGCTCCTCCTCGATCCTAAAGGTTGATGTCATTAGTCAGAGTGCTTTTATTTTGGAAACACGAGCGCCAGGAACCAGAAAGTCCTCACCTCATCAGCTGATTATATTTGGCCAAACGCTCTGACCTGCAGGGGGCGCCGGTCTTAATCTGGAGCACACACACACAAGTTAGGGTGTGTATGTTTTGTGTGCATGTGTGTAGTGTATTACCTGTCCAGTGCAGAGCCCAACCACCAGGTCCGAGATGAAAGTGTCTTCAGTCTCTCCTGAACGATGGCTCACCATCACGCCCCACCCACTGCTCTGAGCCAGTTTACACCTAACACACACACGCACTGTTACAGTGACACCTGTCAATAAAAGTAATCCCACGAAGACAAGAGTGACGTTCTTACGCCTGAATGGACTCGCTGACAGAACCGATCTGGTTGACTTTGAGGAGGAGACAGTTGCAGGCCTTCTTGTCCACAGCCTGTTGGATCCTCTTGGGATTGGTGACTGTCAGGTCGTCTCCTACGATCTGATTGGTTGGTGACGAATTTAGTATATGTGGTGCATACATGTATCAAGCGTATATGCGTCATGACAAACCTGGATGTCCACAGAGGACGTGAATTTGGCCCAGTGCTCCCAGTCGTCCTGGTCAAACGGGTCTTCAATGGACTGGACTGGACCGAGAAGACAAGCGTGAGTTTTGTTGCAGTCTTTCCTGTTGTCGTTGGCCTCGCTAGCTTACCTGGGTAGTTCTTGATGAAGTTGCGATACAAGTCCCCCAGCTGCTCGCCGCTGATGTGTCTGGACGGGTCGTCGGGTGATTTGAAGTCCAAGTCGTACTTCCCGCTGCGGAAGAACTCGGAGGCCGCCACGTCCATCCCGATGATAATCTTGTCTGGGTATCCGGCCTTCTCGATGGCCGTCTTCAACAGCTCCAGAGCTACGCACACAAACCCACAGTAGGAGGAGGATGAAGATGATGAGGCCATTAAGGTGGGTCTCACCTTCGTTGTTCTCTAGAATGTTGGGAGCGAAACCTCCCTCGTCTCCCACGTTGGTGGCGTCTTTTCCGTACTTTGCTTTGATGACGTTTTTCAGGTTGTGGTAGACCTGCGGGCAACTACGTTAAACCAGAGGGACACTACAGGGCAGTTAATGCAACAGCTAGCGGTGTTAGCACCTCGGCACCAATCCTCATGGCCTCATGGAAATTGGCGGCGCCCACTGGCAGGATCATGAACTCCTGCATGGCCAGCTTGTTTCCCGCGTGGCTTCCTCCATTGATGACATTGAACGCCTGAGGACCAAATGCCAGTATTAAGACTCTTCCATGGACAATGCTAGGCTAACATTGTTTGACCCCTGATCACTCACTGGAACTGGAAGGATGACATCTTTGTGTCCGGCCAGGTCAGCAATGTGGCGGTAAAGGGGAACTCCCTTCTCCGCGGCTCCCGCCTTGCAGACGGCCAGCGACACTCCCAGGATAGCGTTGGCACCGAACTTGGCTGCAGTAGACAAAACATGGCAGGAACAGGGTCGGGGGTCACACAGACTGGTAAGAGACAGAAAAACATGTACTGTACTTACATTTGTTTTCAGTGCCGTCCAATTCCAGCATGAACTTGTCAATCTTCTCCTGTTCGACAACACTGAAGTTCTGGAGCAAGACAGACATGATTGGCGCTAGTGTTTAGCATCCAACTTTTAGTTTTTCACTGTTTCAGGAAAGACATTAGCTTGTGGGTAGTGACCTTCTCAATCAGCTTGGGGGCGATGTCCTTGTTGACATGATCCACAGCCTTGATCGTCCCTGAAGAAACACAAGCAGCATGCGAGTGTGTGTCGGCCAATTTAGAAGCATGCTAGCGAGGGTCATGTGCACACCTTTGCCCAGGTAGCGGCTCTTATCCCCGTCTCGGAGCTCCAGAGCTTCGTGGACGCCGGTGGAGGCGCCGCTGGGGACCGCTGCCCTGAAAAGACCTGAGGAGACAGACACCTGTATCTTCATGCTAGAAGAGGTTATCTGTGTACAGTATGTCACATGTGCAAATGCATGTGCTTACCCTTTGCTGTCCACAGGTCCACTTCCACTGTGGGGTTTCCTCTGGAATCCAGAATCTCCCGAGCGTGGATCTTTGTGATGGACATCCTGTCTGAGGACGATGCAGGAAATGTGTCAATCACAGTCAGTGGGACCAATGGGAGGTGGGAGGAAGGACCACTGTGTTGGTCGTGGGTGGAGCTGTGCAGCTGTGTTATTAATACTATTAATACTGTGACCTTTGATAAAGGTCATGAGTATGCACCCACCCCACCCCCGTCCCCCCGGGCTAGCTAACATGATGCCATAGCACACATGCTAGTACATCTAATGCTAAAGGAAAAAAGTCCTGATCACATGCTACACATGACATTGAGTGGTGTTATCTGTCTGGACTTTATCCTCACTTCCTGTTTGGCCTTTTTGGTCATTTAACCTTGGCGTGAAGGTCATGTCTTTGCTTCATCATTAATGGTCATCAACAGCAAGCAATTTGAGACAAGAACCAGGGGAGCATTTTCTAAATCAAAGCAGATCAAGCCTACCTCAGCTGTAGTGTGGGGGGCGAGGGGGGGTCGTCTTTGTCCACCTGTCTCTGCGAGTGACAAGGAAGTGTCCTGCCACTGGCTGGACGCTTTTTATGGACCGGATGGCTGTGGGCGGGTCCAGCTGAAGGCCAGGGAGTGTGTGCATGTGACACTGACTTTGATGTTTGTGTTTGTCCATAACGTGGCTGCTGCAAATTGCTAACTCTGTTTGGACGTGTGCTATCATAGTCATGCTCATTGTTGGCATGCTAGCAACAACATTGTTTTCTATTTCAGTTACTCCGTTTGCACGTGTGTTCTCCAACAGACACACACTCCCTAACTTGGGCTGAAAAGGTCAAAGTTCATCTTAAGGGGAAATGTGACACGCTCAGCATTCAACCAAAGGTCAGGAGCACACACACACACACACACACTATAACCTTTATGTGCACCTAACAGGCCCTAAATAGACAGCATGCGATCCAACTTGCTCACGTCGCCATCATGACCAGTGTGTGTGTATGGTATCTAGTTTGTAGCGGACACTAGTTAGTTGTGCTGATGATGTAGTGATGACATCATGATATAGCAATGGTGATGTAATGACATGTCAATGATGTAGTAGTGATGTATCTATCATTGAGCTAGTGATGTATTGATGTGTCAGCCATTAAGTACGAATAATGTAGCTCATAGAGAAGTTGCCTGATCAGCACAGTGCTGTGGTCTTTTGATCTTTGTGCGTCTCTGAGCTGTTGCCATAGAAACAGTGATAACTCTAAATTCTCGCTTTGATCACAAGACGCCAATCACAGTCTCCAACTTTTATTCATCCATCATCATGACGTGTAAACGTAGTTACAGCTGTTGGGTGCGTCTTGTGCAGCTCTAAACAGACTAAATGAGTTAAATCAGTTTTGTTTCTTTATACAAAAGGACATGAATTGGTAAGACGTTAGATGTTAGCGCTCCAGCACATAGGTCTTGTACAGGCGGTTCATCTGCTCAAGGAAGATGAAGGTGAGGACTGTGTGCGGTCCGAGGCGAGCGTAGTACGGTGTGAAACCTTTCCAGAGAGAGAAAAATCCCTCTTTGGCCACCACACGCGCCAGCACCTCCTACAGGTCCAACCACACATGTGACCATAAGCTCTCATTTCCTGTTTCTGATTCTTGTCATGTGACTCACCAGCCCGTTCTTGTACTCTGGCTTGCCGTCAATCATTATCATGTTCTGAATCCTGCAAGGCGCAAAACCGTCAAAGGATGAGAACGGCTAGGACAAGCACAACCAATCAGATCTCACCTGGTCTTGACGATGTCGACGGGCATGGAAGCCGCCGTGGTAACCAAACCACTAATCATACTGGCGCAGAAATGACATAAAATGTCGTCTCCGAAGTAACCTGTGGATCACATGATGAAATGCGAGCATGACCTTAAGGAGTGCGTGTGCACGTGCGTAGAATTACCAGAGTCCAGCAATGCCTGTTTAGACTGCGAGTAAGATGCCAACTGGGCGGCATTCACCACTACCGCTCGCGCCATGGTCGGAATACACCCCTAGCACACACACACAGAACACCGTGAGCCAGGGCAGATGTTGGCATGCAAAATGCGGTCCCACCCTCCACAGCGTAGTGACGCCCTCCTCGCGTGTGATTCGAGCCAGGGCATTGAAGACGTTGGTGTAGCCTCGCCGCTGGTCTGCAGGAAGTCTGCATGCGTGTCGATCACATTAGCATGTGCTAGCGTAGCTCACCATGTTGTCATTGAGAGGGACTCACCGTCCGTCCGCTGTCATCCTGATGAGCGCCACCTCAGCCGGCGTGCCCACAAAGGCTCCTGTGGCACCAGCTGTCATGCCGATCACGGCCTGCGGAGGGAGCATCACGTTCAGAATAGTCATCCCTGTCAAACCAAGCCAACCTGCCTACCTTAAAGAAAAGGTTTGGCAGGCGTTGTTTTCCTACCTTAAGAAAAAAGTTGGGTGGGCGTCCATCTGCTGATGTCATCTTCTCAAATAAGATAGTGTAAATGCCTAGACGGGTGGTAGTGTAGGTGGCCTGACGCAGAAGACCTGCAGAGAGACTACACGCACACACATGCCTATCAGTCATCAACAACAGGCCAGACAGGTAAATGATGGGTGAGCTACCCCGTGTAGATGCCACTGACGCCCTCATTTTTCAAGATAGAGGCAAGTGCGTGGAAGCTGGTCTTGTATTCTCGAGCCTTTGTGCCCTGACCGCTGAGCTGCATGCGGTTTTTGACCAGGTCTAGTGGCTGAACGAACACAGTGGCACCCATCCTGCACGCACAATCAGGTCATCAGAACACTGCTGCATTCAATGAATTCAGTGTATTTATTATCGTCCATCTCTGGTTCAAAGTGTAACTCATAAAAGTGAGCAGCTCTGGTGCACACAAAATAAAAAGTTTGAAATAAGAGTTGTTATCCGTACTATTTTTACACCAGTTTAATTTCATTTTAAATTATAAAGCCTTCACCACTATATTAATCGCTGTGAATTCATATGGTTCATAATGCTCACAAATCAAGGAGCGATGTAAAAACAGCATGACAGATATGATGGAATTGAGAAGGAGGAGCTACAACATCCAAAATACAAACAAGAACAAACCAAACAAGAAATAGCTCATTTGCTAACCTCTAGCATGATAGCTTGGAAAGCTAGCGGCGCCGCTTACCCGGCCAAGCCTCCGAAGAGGAATTTGATGGCCTTCGGGGACGTCTTGGCCTTTCCTTCTGTCATGTTTGGCCCGGTCACCTGCCGGTCCGATTTCTGTTACCTGCCTGCCTGTGTGTTTGTGGGCCGGACAATCCACCTGCAACAACCCGGCCAAGGTGACACTAAAGCAACACGTCCGGGTCATGTGTGGCAGCGGACCAATCAGGAGCCGAGTCGAATGACTTTGCTGCCTTCAGGGACACTCAGTAGCTGGTAAATCTAAATGAAATGGAACTACATGTAAAGTTTACATTTGTTCTCTTTCCCTCCGAGAGACAAAAAAAAACAAAAACCCAGAAACATACAATTAGTTTGACATTTTTCTGAAGCGGTTACTTAGTAGTATCAGTATTGGATTGTTATCAATACCAGTGTAGTATTAGTATTGTCAGTTTATTTTTACTTAGACTAACATTTTTACGGAAAATACGTAAAGATTTTTGGAGCACAAGCAAAAATAAATTAGGTGCACACACCAAAATCAACTTGCAAAGGTATATTCACATTTCCCCTCATTTTCACTTTTCTTTTCTGGCAGACCGGGATGGTCGTCCCCCTTTTCAAGAAGAGTGGTTGGAGGTTACGTCCCAACTCTAAGGGGATCAAACACAGCAGTCTCCCTCGGAAAGTTTATTCCAGAGTGCTGCAGAGAAGGGATGACCGCATGAACCTCAACTACAGGAAGTGCGATGTGGTTTTCGTCCAGTTGCAGAACATTGGACCAGATCTTGTAGCAGGTTCGATCAGAGGTGTTGGGAGGTCAATAAATCCAAATAGAAGTAGAGATAAACACCTCTATTTATTTAAACACCAAGCCTTACGACAGCAGATCAGCAACGAGCAAAGTATCTCTCCCTGCCTAGCTTTTTTATACTTTAGGATGTCTTCGTCTTCTCGACCTCCGCCTTGACAACAGTTCTTTGTTCGCTGTGTGCAGCAACCATCTTGCATTCTGCAATCGGGCCAGTCCCGGTGTTATCTTATCTGCAGCTGCGCTTCCCTCCTCTTCTCACGCTCTGCAGTTTCCGACCTTGGTGTTGCCTTGTCTTGCCTCTCATGGTAGTCGAAGATGTTGATGCTTTGGGCACTTGATGTTCCAACGTAGCCTCTCTTTTGTTGTTCTGTTTCTATGTTTTTGTGTATGCTCAAGCCTGTGTGCGAAGTTAGGAGCTATGTGCCAAACTGCAATACTACAATAACTGTCATATTACCTTCAACCTACACCCTTGCAATGGTACTGGAGAGTGCATGAGACCTTGCCCAACCGAACACGAACGGTCCATATTTGCTACTAGATTGTATAGCACTGCAAGACCACTGCTTTACAGTATTTTTTAAATATACTTGTTCTAAACTGGTGAATGTGTGTGTTCTCTTAGTCTCGTGTTAGCAGGCGTTGTAATCTTGTGATTATTCATGGTGTTTATTGAATAATTTACTTTACATTTTTAGTCATTTAACTTTACATGACTTCTAAGTACATGTAGGCCCCCCCATCTGCTTGATCCAGAGACAACTGCAACGAGATGTGACGTTGAATGCAATAAGTGTGTTGGTACAAATATTCATTTATTTACCTAGACTCTTTGTCCTGTGTTTTTTATGATTGTAATAATGATCAACAAATTAAAGGTATAAATCACAATTATTTAATGACCTTAAAATATGTCCAAGTAAAAAGTATTTTTATGGACGATACAGCTCGTGTATGTACTTGGTATGGCATTAATACCAAAATATGTAGTTTTGTTCACCTTTAGTGGTAACAAGCTATACTGTCAATAAAACAAGTTGACTCCTTGACACTCATTGGTTGTAAGACAAAGAGTAGGCAGGGTGATAAAAAGTAATTTATTGCAGCAGTAGTGGTACATTTTGTCTTTGTAGGTAATGTGTGTATGTGTATTGCTTTGTGGAGGTGTGTGCTGGTTGTGCTGATGACCGCCCCACCCCGCCATCGCAAGCTATAAGCAACACACACACAAGGTGAACATCACGGACACTTTGAGGCCAGGAAGGTCACAAATCACCATAAAATATTGATAATAAAAAGCATCACATTAGTTGATGACATATAGAGATAAGGATGAACGGCCCAACAGGAAGTGGCATGTTTAGGATGACCTCGGCGGTCAATTTCCTGGCCACCTTTTTCTCCATCCCCTTGGCCCAATCATGAAATCTTGCTCAGCATCTCAACTCCTTCTTGGGTTTTATCGGCTTATTGCCAAGCAAAGTGTCCATCTCTGTGACAAGGGGTGGCGTCAGCTGCAGTAGAACCTACACCAAAACAGGAAGTGATCAGTTTCTGGAGGGGCTGGCCGCCGTTTGGCATTGCTTACCCTGATGGAGTTGATGTTCTCCAGCAGCTGATCTGTATTGGAGACGCCGAGCAGAACCGAACTGATACCTTGGCTGCGTAGACACCATGCTGGCACAAAGGAAGTGGCCTGTTACTACTGCCTGTGTGTGTGCGTGTGTGTCTGTGTGCTGCATTACCAATGGCCAGCTGAGCAGGGGTGCAGTTGAGCCTGTCAGCCAGCAGATGCAGTTCCTTGACTTTTCTGAGCTGTCGTTTGCCTTCGTCACTGAAAAGACGCTCCTTCAGCCATGTGTAACCCTGCACACACACATAGATGCACATACACAGTGTTACTGATAAGGAATGTTTTTCCTCTGTTGAAGAACAACATTCATTTAAGTGTGTGTATGTGTGCACCTTCATGGCAGCTCTGGAGCTCTGAGGGACGCCATTGTTGTATTTTCCAGTTAGCATTCCGCAAGCTAATGGTGACCAAGTCATTGCTCCAACACCTAAGAGATGTCACTAAATCATTGCGTGCATGTGCTTGTGTGCGTGTGTGTGTGTGTGTGAGCACATAGTACCAATCTTATGGTAAAGTTCAGGCAAGTGTAGTTCAACTTTTTCTCGTTGGAAGTAGTGATACTCGGCCTGCTCACACACGGGAGGAACCAGATTAAACTGGCGAGCTATGGAGTACGCTTCCTGTCACACACACACACGCACACAGTTGTAGTGAGAATTCACTGAGGTTGCGTTAAGGTCCACATGAAGGTTACCATGATTTCCACAGCATTCCAGCGTGATGTCCCCCAGTACATAGCCATGCCCTGGTCGATCACAAAGGTCATTGCTCGCACTACCTCTGTACACACACAAACATGTTTGCATGCTAATGTCAACATGGTCTCTTTTGAAGCTACATGTGCTCTGACCCTCCATGGGTACGTTAATGTCACTCCGGTTGGCGAAGATGATGTCAACATATTCCAGTTGGAGCCTGGTGAGAGAACCACGCAGCCCTTATGCAGAGACACACACACGCACACACACACGCACACACACACACATAACTTTTTTTAGTCCTGCTTGTGATTTTGTTATTTTGACTGAAAATAGAAGTAGGACGTAGTTGGTGTTGATCACAATAGAAAGTTGTCATGAGCTTAGTCAACATCTAACAATGTGTCTTTCCCAAATAAAGCACAAAGGACAGGAAGTGACAGGTAGTTCAGCTGCTGTGTGAAGTGTGTGTCTTTGCGACTTCACACGATAGTGACGTATATGCTGTCAAAACGTAGCGTCTCTCAAAATGAGCTCGGTTTCAGTGTGTCTGTGTATGTGTGTTAGCGAACTCAGCATGCTCACCTTCAATTATGTGTTTCCGTGACAACCCTCTCTCTGTCTCGGCGCTGCAAATGTGATTTGGAATGTTAATGAGCGCAATGCATCATGTGACTAGTCGTCCATGGTGACTCACTGTCCTCCCCAGTAGATCTTTGTGGTCACCACATAACTGGACCTCCTGACAACAACAACAAGGTCACACTTTGCTGCTGTCAAACCTAAATCTTAAACCTCACCTCCATGCTTTTTTCTTCAGGATGTTTCCCAAAGTTGTCTCAGCCCTGTAAGATATGATCACATGACATCACGTGACAACATCACATGATTACAAACACACACATACGTTTTTTGGAGTACCTGCCAACGGCGTACACCTCAGCTGTGTCGAACAAGTTGATGCCGTTGTCGTACGCCAACGTCATCACACTCTCCGCCATCTGCACACACAGACACAGAATGAAGGCACATTGTTGTTGTGCAATCATCCCTTAAACACACACACACACACACACTTCGTCTGAGATCTGAGCGCCAAACGTCACCCACGTTCCTGCGGAGACAAAAAAAAACATCTCACATCTCTGTGTGTGAGTGTGTGTTAGTGGGTGTGTGGGATGCAGTGATCACCTAGTCCCAAGCAGGACACCCTGAGTCCAGATTTTCCAAGGTTCCTGAAAAAAAATCAAATGAAATGATCTCAGCAGGAATGCCTGTTTCATCGCTAGACATTCTCACCCGCGATGCACTGCTAGCCAATCGGTCTCACCTCTACTTTCAGTGGATGTATACTAATGGGGTGTGCCTCCCTGTAGTTTCTGCCCTGAGCTTTGTGTTTGTGGTGAGGCAGGTACTCGTCGCCCACATTACAGGCCATAAGCACCTGTGTTGCCTCGGTAACTGGGTGTTTGGCTTTATGAATGACAATGAGGGGACACAAAATTGTGGGAGGCATGGTCTTCAGTCAACATATGCTGACATCACAATGAGCAGAGCCCCTTCCCACATCCCCCCCAGCCCTTAGGTGGTGACCTGAGCGAGTCACCATGCAATTTGACATGTCCAATTCACTGGCTGGAATTTCCAATCTTAAACCGCGTCACTTATTTGTTGTCATGTTGTGTGAAATCAATCGGTCAGTGAGGGTGTTCCAAGTTTGAGAGTGCTCATCATCACACCTGAATGCCATGCTGCTTGCCTCCATGGTGACATTACATTCCTTCAGGTAGATCTCCAACCTCCGTTGCTCCATCACCCTCCTCGCCGCCTCTAAGATGTGAGATGCCAGCACAGATTCTTCCTTCTCTTTGCTCTCCTTCTTGCTGTCGGCCTTGTCCGCTTTCCCACAATGACTTCTGGTCACTTTGGGCTTCTTGGTGAAGCCGTACATCTCTTCCACAGAGAACCTGGCACCTTTGCTGCCAGGGCACGAGCCCACCGCAGCTCCTGAGACTGACGCCCGGCCCACAAACATGACTGCCACAGATTGCACAAGGAGAACTAATGTTAGTAGCCACAGCGGAGATATGAAGCTACTTCAAATGACGACAGAAAAGGTAATAAAACATCCTTTGTAAGCTAAGCATCCTAATGCTGAAGATGTGGATGTACAAAACAAAGGCTTGTCATCAGAGAATTAAATTTTTTTGACAGGTTTGTGGCTTTCTTAGCTTCCTCCTGACGAGACCTTTCTCATCAGCCATTGCAGGACACAAACTAAACTTTCCTACCTGGTTGGTGGCGTCTCCTGCAGTCTTCTTCACCTGTCTGCTGGCCTGTCCTTGCCCACCTTCATCCTCCCACTTTTAAATCAATCCACTTGTCCTAATCCGACCAATCAGAGCTCCTGTGTCATGATTAAAAGTGAAAACACCAAAATACTCCAGCCTGTGTGCAGATGTTACACATGGCCGCTTGCCCACTTCCCTCATTTGATCACACGCTAATCCCCCCTTAGACAGATCATATTGGTTAGACCGAACTGAGCCAGCTGTAACCTCTGGCCCCCTGGCAGTTGGTGGATCCACAGTACAATCCATAATGACCTTGAGATATCATGTGACTATGGGACCATCATGGTGAGCACACGTGTCCATCACAGTTTATCCCTTTCTTGACCTGGACAACAAGTAGTACCGCCTTGTCTGTGTAGATCTGCCTGAGAGTCTTTATTTCCATTTTTGTTCCATTCATTTCCGTTTCTTTGCTGCCCTGAGACTTTTTACATGCAAACCCTGTGGTCACCCTGAGGGGCATAGACGGGCACAAGTCAGCACCATGAGGAACAGTGAAGCTGTTGTGCAATCCATCTAAGTAAATGTAACGCCACTATCGCTGCTATTTTACTGATGCCAACAGTCTTTACTGGACATTTTTCAAGATCCTCTAATGATTTTGTGATTTTGCCTTTTAATTTGTTGACCATGATTGTAATCATAATAAAACACAGGACAGATATTTTAGGCAGATTTGTGAACATTTTAACAATAAATAAATACAACAATATAAGACAACCATACCAACAAAATAGTAAATAGTGGGGTACACCCTGGATTGGTCGCCAGGCAATCGCAGGGCACATATAGACAAACAATCATTCACACTTACATTCATACCTATGGACAACTTGGAGTCGCCAATTAACCAAACATGCATGTTTTTAGAATGTGGGAGGAAACCAGGGTACCAAGAGAAACCCCCCCACACGCACGGGGAGAACATGCAAACTCAAACTGAGATGCCCAACAGAGATTCGAACACAGCCAACGTGTGGTTTATTATATCATAATTATTGTATATTAAGTTTAGTATGTCATTTTTGCAGAGTTGCTCGAAATGTGAATTTCTCTTGGACATGAATAAAGTCTATCTATCTATCTATCTATTTATTTTGTAAAATTAAATGGATACATTTTGTACATTGCTCAAACCAATCTAAAGTAGGTGAATAAGCATTATGTTTCAAGCACCCATCCACCTTGTTTAATAGGTGACAAAGCAAAGCACTGCAACAACTGCTATATCTCATTCATAATTAGCATATATTATTATTGGACTATGCGGGCCCAAAACGGCTCCCCGGCCGCAGTTTGAAGACGCGGCTAGACCAATAATGAGCAAAAGCTCATCATGTATTGATTTATTTTTAATAACAAATTGATGCCAGATCGGGCGGTGCCATTTTATATCGTTATCACGGAAGCGGACTCGAGTAGCAGAACTGTCTGTTGGTACCATCCTGGTATTTTTTTACATTACAACATAAAGGAACTGCGTCCTTCCAAATTGTGATCAGGCATCTGAGCGGACGCCCCTATACTGGGGTCCTACGGGAACAGGAACCGATGGTAAATATGGACACCGACACACCGTCTTTGGCACTCTTTTCATTTCATAATCTTCTTTTTATCTTCCATAATATTTGATGGCATTGTAATTGCGCTTTAAACCAAGAATCAAATATTGTCCATTTGAATTCTTGTCGTTCCCGATCCGCGATAGACGAACAACATACATTTGTCTGTATTATTTATAAGTTGTAAGTGTGTGTGTGTGTTTCAGATGACAGTCCATAATCTGTACATATTTGACCGGAATGGAAAGTGTTTGTATTACAACGAGTGGAACCGCAAGAAGCAAGCTGGCATCTCAAAGGAGGAGGTTAATTTTTTGTTTTTGCTTGACAGCAAAAGAGTCAAATAGTGTGTTGTGTATGCTCTTCAGCTAAAGTGTTTGTCTGCAGGAGTTTAAGCTGATGTATGGCATGCTGTTTTCTATCCGTTCTTTCGTCACGAAGATGTCTCCAATGGACTTGTATCCTTTGGACAACATTACCTGTCATACCTATCCTGGCGTGCCTGCTTGACCATGTGGTCCTTAGCATCATGTCTGTCTTCAGGAAGGAGGGCTTCCTGTCCTTTCAGACCAGCAGGTATCGCCTTCACTACTTTGAGACTCCCAGTGGACTCAAGTTTGTCATGAACACTGACCTGTCAGTGAACAACGCCAGAGACGCACTGCAACACATCTACAGCAACGTAAGCAACAAGCAACATAAAACAACACAGCTACACAAGTGACCCAGAATCTAAAACAACACAGCTACATGAAAGCTGATGGGCCTTTTTGGCTCCAAATTACAGATTTAAAACAAAAACAAAAAACCACAAGACCACCACCGGCTAAAATATGCAGTCTGCTATGGTATTAAAAAAACAGATTGAACAAATACATGTCTATATTTGTTACAATGTGAAGTAAAACTTCATAAAAATTGTAATTCAGCCCAAATAAAAGGATTGGCGTTCATGACTTTCTCTCAAGTATACACATACAAAAGCAGTCTTAGAGAAGCGAGGGAGTATTTGGAGTCATCATATGGTTATGATGGGCCATTTATTCAATGTTAGCTAATGTTAGCAACCAAACTTTGCTAAATCGTTACCATTAACTAACAACAAACATAACAAATGTGAGTGTGTACTGTATATGTGTGGCGTGGCGTGGCGTGCAATGTTTGAACAGCACATTTGAACATTAGCTGACACAGCAGAAACCTGGCAATTGTGTCTCAGCGTCAAATGTGCATGAAAATAAATTTTATGAGCTACAGTGTGCTGTTCTTTTAATCATGTCCCAGTTGAAGTGATTACGCAAAACAATTACATCCCAGACACAAGTGTTGTCGTCTTTTCTATTTATGATGTCTAACTAGACATGGAGGACAAACAAGTTGCATTGAAACAATACACGTCGCTGCAGTATTATGGGTACAGCTATTTTTTTTTCATCACAAAGTACAACCGTTCGGCTTCCTCCATTCGTATGTAGTATGATAATTATATCTTTTACATATGTCTTTGATAGCCACTAAGGGTAGACACAGTTGTGTGTTTTTCTCCACATTAATAATCTAGATGGCAACAATTTTGATTGTTGCTAAAGTTACATCCACTGAGCAAGGAAACATAATAGTTGAACAGCTCCAAGCAGCAACCACACACATATGACATGCAAACCGAACATTGACACATATGGTATTAGCTATGTGCTTACAGCAAACATTTAGCAATTTCTGACTGGTGCGTACGCAGAATGCCGGCTCCGCTCCAATTTTGTGGTATCGTGGAGACTGGGATCTGACAAATTCTGACCCTGGTGATGTCATAATAAGAAAATGTGATTAGTTATTTATTCCCATCACAAACTTTGGGTTATACCAAATATTTTTATCATTTACAGTATGCCTTTATAGTTAACCTAAAAGGTTAAGTGACAAACAAAGTAAAATAGAGGTCTCAAACTGCCACGGAGCGTCGAGACACTGCAGGGTTTATTTTTCCAGCCGATCACTAAAACGAGTGCTTTAATTGATGAGCTCCTTACCTCACATCGAAGGAGGTGTTGGTCATTAAAATTGCCTGCTGTAGTGACCGGCTGGAAAGAAAACCTGTAGGGTCTCGCCTTCCTTGGCACGAGTTTGAGACCCCTGATATGAAACGACACATTGACAGCGACTTAAGTGGAACAACTTAAAATGACACATCTACTCTACATAAGTGGCACAGTGTAAAACATCAAATTATTATCTTCACATTAATGACATGTGCATGTGTTTCAGTTGTATGTGGAGAACATCGTCAAGAACCCGACATGCGTATTGGGTGACTCTTTGGACAGTGATCTCTTCAGCACACGACTGGATGCATTTATCAGAGCTCTGCCATATTACAGTCCCCGCGCCATTTAACACATTTCTTATATTGAGCTAAATGAAACAGAGTTAACGGAAGGTGAAAGCACTTGGAGGTCTGATTTAAAACATTAAAATGGTGCCGCAGTCATATGATGTTTGGGTCCTTTATTGAAGGGAATTTCACACATGGCTTGAGTACCGCCACAGTAATTAGGCCTCGTTTATACTGTATTAAATAGTAAAAACTGTATGTGTGGAATGGAGTTGTGTGACTTGTCACAGTTGATTCATTCTGACTCAGCATTACCATCAAAGACTTGCAACTCTACTTCGACTTTGAGATCAATGGCCATGGACTTTAGTCTGACTTAAAAGTACTTGCCATCTTCATTTAATGTGCTGAATGTGTTCCCTTTCAAAGTATTAAACTAGTGTGATCTTTATTATGCAAGTTTAAGCAAGACAACATTTTTTTCTTTTTGAATCTGCCTCAATCTGACTGCATCTGTTAACGTCCAATCAAGTTTAAACAACTAACCTGTGGTTTACACAAATCCTGAATGTCGACACTCTTTTCTGTAACTGTTGTCTTCAAAATGCAATAATTGTATTTGTCATGGTTAAAGAGGCACATTATTTTGAAAACGCTATACGGTGTAAGGACTCAAAAATTTCAAGCCTTTTGACTTCGGACATAAATGGATGCATTTCAGTCCTATTAACAGTATGCTGTCAGTAAATCTTGTCCATAAAGTTATTTAAACAAATAAAAAGAGGTCAGAAGATGCTGCTCGGGAGTATCACTCCCGCCCTGGCCTGTTTTTGTTAGGCGCTGCTCTGCCCGCCCCGTTGTGCCTGATTGGTTGCTGATGCGCAAGGAGGAGCCACACTGACGGCGGTGGGGCCTCGTGCCTGCAGACTGTTTGTTCGAGAGAAAGAACCTACAGCTAACATGGCTAAAATTAGCTAAGTCGTCTATGCCAAGATACTTGTGCGGCGTGCACACACTGGCACGTTTACGTACATCTAGGGATTGTACGCTCAAATTTTCAACGTTTTGTTGGCTTCGCAGAGGAGTTAGTAAAGTGCTAGCGGCTTCCTTAAAGACGGCTAATGAAAAGCTAACTGTTTGCTAGGCCCAGTCTGGCATTGGTAGAGACAGCTGTAGGAGGCGTGGTAAAGGGTAGTCTTTAAAAAGGCAGTCAAACCTTTCTATTTGTTTTTTTCCCCTTTAAATACGTGCTTGTGGATTGCTGACAACAACAAGTAAGTATGTTTAAACAAAATAAATGGGTACATTAGAGTGGAAGTTAACGAATCTCAATAAACCAACCATGGCACTCGTACGGTCGCACAACTGACCAGCGTAGAAAATGGCAGATCCAAGCTCTAATGATAGAATTATTCACACAGAATGCTTCAGACACAACGCACATTTGAAACCATGATGTGCAGATGAATTCCCAAGTCAATCTCCGCTGCACTGATGCTCTCCACAAATGTTTGATTAATTGGGACTGCCGACGTCACCTTGAATAATACATAGCGAAATGTTGGTTGTGCCATCATCCGAGAACCGTTCGAATCTGTGTTGTTCTCTGAAAGCAGGCAAAAGAAGTGGTCAAACTATCTTTCACTTTCTGTGGCTGAACAGGTGAAAATGATGTCACTGGACAGTTCAGAAAAGGTCTCCATCAACCATCACCCCCTGCTCCCTAAAACAGGCAACGGTAAAAGGTCATCGACGGAGTCAACTAAGCGTGTCAAGAGGAAGCGCTATTCTGTGGATGTTGCCTTTAAGGGACCTGCCAAGCGTTGTCACCGTGCCAATAGTGATGGTCAAATGGATTCTATACTACCAACACACTTCTTGTTGGGCGGGAACATCTTTGACCCACTGAACCTGAACTCACTGTCAGATGAAGATATCAACAGGTGAGGAGGTTAAAGAAAACCAAGCAATAATGTCCTCGTAGTACTATTCCTGTATCTATGATGAAAGTCCTGTAAATTGCCAGTGCCTCAATGGTAGCATCCCAGTCTAACTCTGATATCACATTAGTGTCTTGCTAATATTGTCCTGGCATCATCCCAGTAAATTTGAAACATCACAAGACAAATATTTGACTTGGCTCTGTTGCATGTCGTCAGGGCAACCAATCGGGAGACTCAGAAGTGTTCCCCCCTGCCGTCCAGGAGTAAAGGCCCTGTGGAGATCTTGGTTCCTCGGGACATCACTGATCCTTTGAACCTGAAGGGAGGCGATGATGGTGTCTTACCGTCTCCCCTAAAGTCCAGAAGAAGACATAGGAACCGACATGGTCGGGAAAAGGACACAGTGCCAGCACAGCTATTTCCCTCCACAGATGGACTGACAGGTGAGACACTTGCTGGACCCAACGCACATGTGTTCAGTACGTTACACACACGCGCACAGTGTTGGCCAGGATACTTCCATTATTCTTTACTAATTCGGAAATTAGATTACGGTATGACACAAATGTAATAGTAATTGTAATATGTTTTACTACTCTTGTTACTACTGAGCTGCTTTCATCCAAAGAGCAAAATTTTAATGTATAGCATTATGTTTATTTTGGTGCTTCTGAAATGATGAATTTTAAGTTTTTCCCCAATGTATTTTAAGTCAGAAAGAGAGCAACATTTTATTAGTAGTGCCTTACATCCTTGGTTTACTTTAACGCTATGACTGCAGTGAAACCTTGGTTAGCGTAATTAATTTAAACCACACTTTTGCCTCGGTTTACATGTATTTTCCAGTTAGCGTACAATATGACATGTATTTGTTGCGTTGTTAATACATTGTTGTACAAGCTCGCATTGTTGTACATTGTACAAGCTTCTGGGATGAGACTCAGCACCTCCAAATCCGAGGCCATGGTTCTCAGTCGGAAACGGGTGGACTGTACCCTCCGGGCTGGGAGTGAGGTCTTGCCTCAGGTGGAGGAGTTCAAGTATCTCGGGTTCTTGTTCACAAGTGAGGGAAGGTTGGAGCGTGAGATCGACAGACAGATCGGTGCAGCATCTGCAGTAATGCGGTCACTGTACCGGACTGTCGTGGTGAAGAGAGAGCTGAGCCGGAAGGCAAAGCTCTCTGTTTACCGATGATCTACGTTCCCACCCTCACCTATGGTCATGAGTTTCCTTCGTAGGGTGGCTGGACTCACCCTAAGAGATACGGTGAGGAGCTCGGCCATCCGGGAGGAGCTCAGAGTAGAGCCTCCCTGGTGAGGTGTTTCGGGCATGCTCAGTCAGGAGAAGGTCCCCGGGAAGACCTAGGACACGCTGAAGGGACTATGTCTCACAGCTGGCCTGGGAACACCTTGGTGTCCTCCCGATGGAGCTGGAAGAGGTCGCGGGGGACCGGGAAGTCTGGGCTTACCTACTGAAGCTGCTGCCCCCGCGACCCGGACCCGGATAAGCGGAGGAAAATGGATGGATGGATGGAATACATTGTGTATATTTTTTAAAATCAGAAAACATCCTTCCGATCCTTCCTTGTTAACATCTTATTTGATAGTGAAAAAAAATGGCAGTCGGAAATGGTTAGTCAGCTACATTACGTCACCTTTATATGATATCATCAGTGATTGACTCTCAGAAATGACAAACAAAACATGTTTTTATAATTATATATACCTGCATTGAAGACTGCTGTTCCCAAAGACATGATGTGGCAACGAGACAGCAGATACCATCTTCCCATTTTGTCATTAGTTATTTCTTACATTCAGTGGCGTTCTCATCTTCTTTATCAAAATGCTGGCACTAGCAATTTTTTTTGGCCCTACCAACACTATTGAATTCAAGAAATAACTCATGGAAAAAACAAGTAGGTGCTGGTGGTGATCTCACTGCCACATCGTGTCTTTCTGCATAGGCACGGCAAGAATCATGACTTTAGAGAAGGTAAAAGTAACATTTCATGTTCATTTATATTTATGTATTTATATCCATTTCAAATTGATTTCTGCATGTCAAACTATAATTGTAAAAGTATGAAGACATAACATAACTTAACATTTTTGGCCTTCTAAATTAATTGGATTTACATTATTGCTTTGGGAAAAATGTATTTGGTTAACGTCCATTTTAGTTAGACCTTCTGGACAGAATTAATAGGGCCCTATGATTTCCGTTTTACATGACATTATGGACTATGGAATCACAGAATTAGCCAATAAAAACGGAATTCACTGTTTAAAGAAGAATCTCGCAGAAATTGACATGTGAATAGAATGCTGTCATTGTGAGGAGAAGGAGCGTTCATGTGTAGAATTATTTAGCTGGCGGACAGCTAAATTGTGGCAGAATGTCATTACAAACACCAACCCTTCTCTTAGCCTCGCTTCTGCTAGCTTTCATTCACGCTCCATGATTGGAAGCTAGCATGCTAGTGCGAGTGCATGCTGTGTGCGACTCGGTTGGATGAGTATATTTTCACCGTGTTGTGTTTTACCGCTTTAATGTAGGGAGCGCTTTATGATGCCCGATGACGACATGCAGATTCTGAGTGAAAAAAGACACAAAGGACATTTGTTTTTTTTACACCCAGCTCAGCTTAGCCGAAAATAGACTTTCTCACACACAGAACATCCTTCCGGCCTTCAAAATAAGAGCGCCATTTGACACATGTCTAACGAAAACAAAACAAGCGTGTCATAAAAAATATCGTACATATGCAGTTGGAATTGCATCGGTGACTACATCTTCCTTAATCACAAGCACATGCATTAATTACAGTTTAGGCTCTTTAGGCTTTGTTTAGGCTCCAGCATACCCGCCACCCTAATGAGGATAAGCGGCATAGAAAATGGTTGAATGGATGGATGAAGATTTTGTAGCAATGTGTGCAGAGGCTGAAATCCCTTTCTCAATTACTGGGCTAAATTGTCCTTTGATGGATTATTCTAAAAAAATTAAAATGGAAAGAACAGAATTTGGGAAAAAATAAAACTGATTTCATAGGGCCCTAAATTAAGAACAGTCACCATGGTTCCATTGTACACTGCCAGGCCAAAAAAAAAAGGTCATACACTCTAATATTTAATTGGACCGGCTTTAGCTTTGATTACGGACGCATTCGCTATGGCATTGTTTCGATAAGCTTCTCCAATGTCACAAAATTTATTTACATCCAGTGTTTCATAAATTTTTCATCAAGATCTTGCATTGATGATGGAAGATGATGGAAAAGTCTGACCGCTGCGCAAAGGCTTTTCCAGCACATCCCAAAGATTCTTAATGGGGACAATGCTCCCCGAACCACTCTTTCACAATTTGAGCCCAAGAATTCTGGCATTGTCATCAGGGAAGAAAAAAATCCATTGATGGAATAACCTGGTCATTCAGTATATTCAGGTAGTCAGCTGACCTCATTCTTTGAGCACATAGTGTTGCTGAACCTAGACCTGACCAACTGTAGCAATCTAGTACCTATTTGCTTTGTGTCTAATATTTTTTGCCAGGCAGTGTACAGTATATGACTGTATGTTTTGTTCTGACAGTTACTTTGTTGGCCAGAGAGGGCAGTGTTCCTGTTTCTCCACTTCCTTGCGAACTCAACACTGCTATCACCTGTCGAGAGGACGTTGCCACGCCCCCTATTCTTTCCAGAAGGCACACGCATCCTCCTCCAGGTGGTGCCCGCAAATCAAATGACCACCGCCAGAAGAGTAGAAGACGCACCACCTCAACTAAGTCGTCAGATCTCATCTGTGAGTCAATCAATATGACAACCCAGTTCCAGACACCGCTGACAGGAGGGGTGGGAACCGCCCGGTGGGTATTAGACTGTAACAATACTAACACTGGAATGTGATTGTCAGGTAACTTGACCTTTGCGCTGCAGGTGTACATGTAAACCAGTTGCTGCTCGGCCACCGGAAAAGAAGGACAAACACCGCTACGAGTATGGCAACCGTTGTCACTACTACGGCTATTATGGTTTTTATGGCGTCGGATGGGAGGGACGTGTCGGAGCCCAGAAAGACTTACGGCTACGCTTGCTGGAAGATGATTGGTTCAGAGACAAAAAAGTGCTGGATGTGGGCTGTGGTGCCGGTCACCTGACACTCTTTATTGCCCGTGGATTTAACCCCGCCCATATCCTGGGGGTGGATCTAGATGGACGATTAGTGCATGCTGCAAAGCAGAACATCAGGCACTTCCTGTCACATGACCTGGTTAAGGCGGAAACAGAGAGGAGATGCTCCACTGTCTCTTTGTTTTCTCCAAGGACAGGAGTCAGAAAGGAGGGAAAAAAGGACCTGAAGCAAAAGGGAGATGAGGATGAAGCATGGCGTCTCCTTTCCTTCCCTCTATCATTGAGGGTTAGTCGTGGTCCTCTGGCCGCTCCTCCTCTACTCCTGGCTGCTCCTCCAGCCTCCTGCAGGTTTCCCAACAACATCTCATTCATCCAGGTGAGTGTCATGCTTTACTTTGAGCCACTTTACATTAAATAAAGTTGTGACCAACATTCTCTAACAAACAAGGTATATTTTGATCTGAATAAAGAGTACCTTTCCAATCCAAAAAGGTGTTGTATTAAAGTCTCCTGTTATTCAAAAGTGACTTTATAGTGTTGTAATATATGTCCGTAAAGCCTGTTAATGAACACTAGACATGAGAAAAATCTATCATGAAGTTGAGTGTTTTTGTGACATTCTGAAGGAAAAACCTCCAACATGGCGATATCGTCTAACTAGATGAGCCCGCCCTGTGTATACGCCTACTACTTTATGGAGGACATCTTTGTGGAAAAAAAGCATAGCAAGCAGACTTGGCTACCCATCTTAAAACAAAGCCAGGCACCCATAGGCATAGAATATGTAAGTTTGATTGTGTTGTTTTTCTGCACCAAATAGTACGATGTTGCATTATTAGCAAGTATTGTATTCGCTGTGGCGACCCCTGAAAGAATAAGCAGGGATAAGCTGAAACGAAAAGAAGATTTTATTATTGAAGGAAGACACAAAGTTATGCTAGCATTGCTAACGTTTGTGTACTCCTGTCCCACAGCTTAATGTTACATTGTTGAATGTGATATGACATCTGTTACGTTAGACAATTGCAGAGCTACAGTATACTTTATAAGTAAAAAGTGGAGAAAGTGCACAATAGTACTTTTTGGAGAGACATTAGCATTAAAGCTACAGACACCCAAAACGATGTGTCCGGCAGAGCAGTGTGACCAATTTGTGCCATACAGGGCCGGGACACTGCAGGATTTCTGTTTAAACAGTTTCTTCGGCACGTGATTTAATTGATGAGCTCCTTCCCTCAAAATGAAGGAGGTATTCTTCACGATAATCACATGCTGTAGTGACTGGCTGGAAAGAAAACTTAGTGTCTCAGCCCTCTATAGCACGAGTTTGACACCCCTGCAGTAGAACTTACTCAAATAACTTTTAAACTTTCTAAAATCCAACATTAAGTTCAGATTTTGCCCAACAACCTCTGATGCTAAATTTGTTGAAAATAAATATAAATATGACCTTTTAAGATGTTCATGAGCTGTGACTCCTCCCACAGGGTGACTATGTGTCAGAGCAGGAGTTCTGGCCTGGGCGGGGTCAGTATGATGTCATCATGTGTCTGGGTGTGACCAAGTGGGTGCAGCTGCAGGCAGGTGATGGTGGTGTGGTCCGACTGTTTAGACGAGCCTATCAGAGCCTGTGCCCCAGTGGGTTGTTCATTCTAGAACCACAACCGTGGCAACACTATGGTCGCAGCAAGAAAGCTTCGGTAGTGAACTCCTGCTCTCAAACACACATAAGCACACAACACATGTGACATATTAAGTTGTGTATATGATGGCTTTATTTCACAGTGGTGTTTGGTCTCTTAGGCAACAACATACCATCACTACAGGAGTTTGCAGCTGAGACCTGAGCAGTTCACCTCTTACTTGATGGACAATGTTGGGTTCAGCTCTTACAGACTCCTCACTCACGCTGGTACACACATGCACAAACGCGAGCACATGACAACACAACACACTTAAGTGAAATCTGTTTGTTTCTAGGTACGCAACAGCCCATCTACCTGTTCCACAAAAGTCCTGCCCACAAGGACAACAAGTGACATTTTCATGCAACAAGTGACATTTTCATGCCAAAACGCTGCTTGACGACAGCATGTCAAGTTGGACTCCTGTCATGTGATTGGATGGTTAGTCTTTAACCTTGTGTGGACTCAGGATCTTGACAGGGTTATGGTGACTTCAGACAGTACATGACTCGTCTATTGTCCCATCATGTAATTGGAGAGGTTCTGTTGTAATGTACAATGGTTGGATTGTACTGTTTTTCACTATCCAGAACTCTTCTCGCTTTTGTGTCATGTGACATGTCTGTCTTTTGGACTTGTCATGGTGTTTGATTCTCCATTGGGGGTGCCCCTGACCAAAGAAGCTGATCATGCAAATAAATCAATACATCTGGCTTACTTTGCTTCCATGCATTTCTGACCGCGGTCATTCAGGCTGCTGACTTCAATACCCAGCATGCAGTACACGCCTGACAAATCCCTAAAGAGGATTTACGTCGGATCAGAGGGAAAAGATGCCGCTGAAGAGAGACGGTGAGTGATTTTCCATTTTATTTTCAGCAATTAATCGTTTGTGTTATTTTGTATTGTGTATGTGGACACTAAGCAGAGGGCGACGTGTGTGTAAATACACTACAGTAAATATAATGTGTATGTATGTATAAAGTGTACACACAGTATGTTTAGAGTGTATGTGGAATTGTGTTTGGCGTACGTCCTGTGACCTGGCCACATGTTGATGGATGCAATGCCAGACACTCAGCGAGCGCTGCAGGTGATGGAGGCCTGTTCTGAAGGGGTCAAGGGTCATGCAGAAAAACTACTGAACATCTTCCAGAGTGACCTGTTTCAGGCATTGCTTGGTACGCACACACACACACGTTATAGATAAACCAAAACAGCTTTATAAAGTGTTTGTGTGTCTCTCTAGATATTCAGGAATTCTACGAGCTGACCGTGTGTGAAAGCCAAACGACGAGCCCCCTACATGTCCAGGTATCCGAGCATTGCTGTGATAACAGCTGCATAACCATGGCAACAAGAACCCAGCCCTCCCTTTCTTGCTCTCTGTCGTCAACGAGATGCCCCCCCACCCCCACCACTACCACTCAAACAGAAAATAGCGCACACGTTGCATTGCCGTCCGCCATCGCGCCCCCCTACCCCCTTCGCTCATTGTCGTCAGACGGTGGGAAACGGAGGAGGTTAACGGGGGAGGACAGACAGCAAAGGGAGAGAGAGGAGGGAGGGCGGCAGAGAAATCAAAGCGTGAGTGTGCGCGCGTGTATGTGTATGTGTGTGCGCGTGTGTGTATGTGTGCGTGTGTGTGTGTGTGTGTGTGTGTGTGTATGTGTGTGTGGATATGGACTGCCTCTGCATTGTCACCACCAAGGTAAGAGCAGACCGCCACACACACACACACACATATACACACGCGCACGCACACATACACGGCGTTAGTGTGCACGTGTTGTTTTAAGGTGTGTGTGTTACCCCAATTGTGTCCGGTACCTGCTGAAGCTAGTTCTGTCAGGAATGTCTTCAAACAAAGGTCAATCGGGGAGTCTTGATGAAAACAGTGTTAGCTTCAATGCTAATGTTAGCTTTCTTCCTGTGTCTGCAGAAGTATCGTTACCATGACGATGACCAGCCAAGCCATGGAAACGTGACTGATGGACACACCCCCGAGTTGACGCGCACACACCTGGACACACTCACACAGCCGGCTGCACTCACTGTATGTACACACAAACACATACACGTCACCATAGCAATGGGAAAGAAAAGGGGAGGAATGGGGGGTCTCCATGGCAGCAGAATTCTTATTGTGTGTGACATCACGGAGGGGAGGTGATTCCTGACATAGAGGAGGGAGGGAGGGAGAGAAGAGATGCAGCCAGCATCATTTGGGTTGAGCAGAGCGAGCGGGGGAGGATGAGGATGACGCCCGCTGAAGAAGCGCGTCGTCTTGTTGGCGGACTGGCTCGTTAGTGTGCTCCATCTAGTCAGCGTTTGATCTTTTTTTTCTGGGTGAACTGAGCTGTCAATCATGTTTAATACAGATTGACAAATTTCCTCCTTGGGGAGGAGGGTTAATTATTCATTCGTCACTCCTCCATCTTTATGTAACCTCCTGAGGGGGGCGAGACGCAGAAGAGACAGGAAGTGATGTTTGTATCCGTGTGGTACGCCAAAAAGATGGGAAGACGCTTCATCAACAACGTACGCAGAGCCAAGAGACACAGGCAGAGAATGATGGTATGCCGTATTTTTTAAGTTAACCTTTCACCCCACCGTGCGAGACTGCGGAGATCAACCAATCAGGAAGCAGTTGGGAGGCAGGACCAAAAGCCACATAGTGGTTTTTTTTGTGTAGCTTCATGTAGCATTCTTGACCTGTCAAGTAGCGTCCTTTTAACATTGTGTTATGTCATGTACCATGTTTAGCATCATGTATGTAGTGTTCTTTAGCGTCTTGTAGCATTGCCTAGCATTATGTAGTGTTCCCTCATGTAGCATTGCCTAGCATCTTGTAGTGATCTTTAGCATCATGTTGCGACTTTTGTCATCACAGTGAAACATGTTGCATCGCTTAACTTAACTTGGTCTAGTGTTCTTTCGCATTATTTTTCGTCATGTAGCATAGCCTAGCATCATGTAGCATGATCTTAAGCATCATGCTCTGACACATCATGCAGTGTTCTTTAGCATCATGTCATGTCATGCAGCATTGCTTAGCATCTTGAAGTGATCTTTAGAATCATGTTTTGACATTGGCATCGTGAAGTGTTCGTTAGCGTCACGTAAAATCATGGTTTGTCATTTAGTATCATGTAAAGCGACATCACACAGTATTGTGTAGTAAGGTCAGGGGTCGGCAACCCTGATTTAGGCTTTAATGCCACAGAAAGCTCAAGCAAACTGAAGACAAACACCTATAAGCTGTAAGGTGGAGGAAAGTTAGCCTTGCAGATAGACTTCATGTTTAGCCTACAGTCTTTAAATCAGGGGTCTCAAACTTGTGGAGGGCCAAGACACTGCAGGGTTTTTTTTCCAGACGGTCACTAAAGCAGGCGCTATAATTGATGAGCTCCTTCCCATAAACTGAAGGAGGTGTTAATCATTAAAATCACCTGATGTTGTGACCGTCAGGAAAGAAAAGAAGGCTGTTTATTGCACAAGTTTGAGACCCCTGCTTTAAATGTTATCTAAAAAGACATTCTGATGGCAGTAATGTCTGAGCGTTTTCTAATTGTGGTTAATGTGCTGTTACCAGCATCCTCATCACCGAACGTTGCTAACTGACAGCGACCAAATTGCTAAACAATCAAAAACAAGCTTTGACTTAGTTTGCCAATTATTCTTTTTTGACCTGCGCGCACACACACACACAGAGGTGTCATGGGAAATGAACACATTGTGAAGTGTAACCAGCAACACTGTTACGTAATCTTCAGGTGCACATGATCCTCCTGGACATAAAACATCCTGCCATCTTCCAATCCTTTTTCCAGGCACATTCCAGAACAGATTGATGAATGTTATTTTTGCCAACAATGCAGTATTATTGCTAGTTGGCTGTCTATGCAGCACATGCTATGATTTGTTTTATGCTTTGTCTAACCACTTCACTGGCTGTTAGTGGCGCTCTAGTCTGAACACTAAAAGTCATTGCTGACATTAAGTGCCTTATTCCTGTCAGAGCCCATGCTGCTGAGTGCATAAATGGTGCATGTATGGGCAGAGCTTATGGCAGGTGTAAGTGATGTCATATGCTGGTGCTTGAGAGAGGCAGTTGCTATAGGAACAGTTCAGTTACAGTAGCCGTGGTGAACAGAGCCCTAAAGGCTACTGTTGCCGTGGTAACAGTAGAGTGATGCTCAATGTGATTTAACTCTTCATGTGTTTTCACAGATGAACGGATCTGAAGGAGAGCTGGAGTATGAAGAGATCACGCTGGAGAGGGTGAGCACATGCACTTACACTCGGGCGCGATTGCGAACACATTTACACACACACACACAGGTTTATTTGAAAAAAGGCATCAGAACAAATGTGGAGGTGGTGCTGATTAAACATTTGGAATGATAATTTTCAAATGTGTTCTAGTGAGACTTTCCTCAGATAAGATGATGATAATGATGATATAGTTCAGGCCTGCCCTATTTGTAAAAAAAAAAAAAAAACATATTTTGTGGATTTTTCACCTGACACCAGGCTCTGTTTACTTGCTTACTTTAGGAACTAAAAATCTATTATTTTTTCCTTTATAACAGAACCTTCAAAAATGTTTTCAAGCTAATGTCTCACCTCCAGTCTTCTGGCTCACACTTTGAACATTTTTGACTAAACAGAGTAAAAACAGTTACATTTTGGACAATGAACATGCCACCACTGACACTGCATGCGTGTGCATTCTTGCACAGGGAAACTCTGGGCTAGGTTTCAGTATCGCAGGAGGGACTGACAATCCTCACATTGGAGATGATCCATCAATATTTATCACCAAAATAATTCCTGGAGGAGCTGCTGCTCAGGACGGACGTCTCAGGTACACACACACACACATATATTCAGAAAACCCATTGAAATTGACACTTTGTGGTATGTAGAATTCTACAATGATCACATGGTGTCAGCCATGTTACATTGATGAGACATTAGCCACTGCAGGAAATAAAAAAAAAAGAGGACTTATTGTGTCAAAAACTTTGCTTTTCACAGTCGGGAAATAATATCTCACACAAACGTTCCTTCTCTTTATGATGACACCATTTCATTTACATGATGTCAATTTCCGCAAGATTCCACGTTTAACTGTAAATTCTGTTTTTATTGGCCATTTACGCAAATCAGTTAATGCGGAAATCACAGGGCTCTACTCAGAGGTAGTTTATCGACCTGAAAGTAATGTGTCATGTTAACGATTTCTGAATGTCTTCCGGATTTGTATGTGCAGCAGGAGGTTGGCTCTGTGCAGAGAGAACAGTTGAGTTTGCTGATATTGTTTTGTAATTGTTGAAGTGATTGTTGATTGACCACCTGCCCGTCATCCTTGCAACATTCCGCGTTGTTACGATACCATCTTTATCCTGAATAATGGTTGCGACTGTCCAGTCTTGAGAGTAGTGTATTCTTCTGTTGTAACTGGTTTTAGAGCTAACGGGCCAACATTAAGTTTTTAATGAATTTATGGGAGCCCGTACGTAACAACGAAACCCAGAATGCTGTAAACTGAGAACTTCCTGCACACATATACATAGACACAATGTATACTCAAACACAAGCAAACACACGTGCATACACACACATACACCTATTCAAGCACGCATACATACGCATGGGCACATATAGTAAATGCACACTCAAATGCATGTATAGGCATACACACACATGCACACACACGCCAACATACCCCCTTCCACACGCACACACACGTTCACACACATACATACACACACTCAGATGCACCCACACAACAGTATGCTGTACATGTAAAGTCACTTTAACGCACACATACGGTACATGCACAAGCAGGCACATTCACATACACACACAAACTTACATGCACACTCCAGCACACATACGTGCAGTACATGCACATGTACACACAGTCAAACACATTCACATACACTCACACATTGACACATACCTACGCAAGCACATAAACACATACACACAATAACACACCTACTGTGCACACTCACACAGAAACACACACGCATGCACACTTACAAACACAGGCACACACCCACACACACTTCAACACGTACATACACCAATGCGTACACGAGGATTTCGCCTGTTATTAAAAATAGAAAAAACAAAAAAAAAAAAATTTAAAAAAAAATTTAAAAAAAAAAAAAAAATTTAAAAATTTTTTTTTTTAGGCTTACTTTTTCAATAATTGTAATTCACCTTGTGATTTTATGAATTTCTTATCAATGTATTATGCGTTAACATTAATCCCACAAAGCACAGGATTTCAGCAAATCTAACAAAATACTTTATTTGCATATTAAACACAAATGCAAAGCACATTTTTAAACAGTGACAAAAAATTTAGCAATTCCCCCGGTATAAGGAAAGTGAAAGTTTCAATAAATTGTAAATTTTTCCTCTGTGTAATTATGATAGGGAAATGTGGTAAAGAATAAGTAATTAAACAGATACAAAAAAAGAATTTAAGAAATGCATTTTATCAATGTGGCACAAAAAAGTGCAAAATAGGCTTTATTCAGCCACAACAAAGTTCTTATCTATCCCTGTAAGGAAAAGATTAAAAATTATATCTCAGCCTTCACAAGAATAAAAACATTCACAGTTTAATAATGCTTAATAAAAACAAAATAAAACAACAATAATAATAATAATAATAAAAACAATGCATATACAGTGGAACCTCGACTTAATAATTATGAATCGGGCTTCAAAGAAATTTCAGTCCCGTTTAAGGAAAAAATATATAAAATACGAAAACGAAAATCGAAAGTGCCGCCCTACAGGGTTCCTCCAAGAATTCATTTCATATCTTATTTTGTGTTTTTTGAATGTAATGTACCGCCATACAAGCTGACCTCCCTTGGGGCGGTAATGCACCAAAGTAATGGATGCCAACTGCCGTTAGACCGAAGATTTCTCAATTTCCCATCATCCTCTTCTTACCAGAATCTCCAATTATGCTACGTGACGGCGTTCCCTTTGCTCTCGAACAATGTACTGAAAATCTCCTGTCCATTGTTAAAATTTACAATATAAAAAAAATCATGTTGTTAACTCTAGTATGTAATGTTCTTTATTCATTTAAATTATGTAACAGTACATAAACCTATGTATGATTTCTGCATTCTGTCAAAACTTTGTTCACTGCCTCCTCTGCCGCCATCAAGCTCACCTCACCCCATTTAAAAGGTAAAGTGTCACGTGTCATTATTCATAACAACATCTGTTATTATTTTTTATTAAATTTATTATTTATCTTACAATTTGCTAAAGAACACATTAGCTGGCCTAAAGAGAAATGGAGGAACATTTTGTGGACTGATGAGAGTAAAGTTTTCTTTTTGGGTCCAAGAAATGCAGTCAGTTTGTGAGACGATCCCCAAACTGAAGTCAAGCCGCAGTACACAGACAGTGAAGCATGGTGGTGTATGCATCATAATATGGGCATGTCTCTCCTACTATGGAGTTGGGCCTAATTATCGCATAGCAGGGATCATGGATCAGTTTGCATATGTCATTATACCTGAAGTTGCCTTTTGCATGTTGCCTTTTGCTGAAGAGCACATGCCCTGGAAATGGGTGTTTCAACAAGACAATGACCCCAAACACACTAGTAAATGAGCAAAATCTATCATGGAGTGGCCAGCCCAATACCTGGTCCTTAAGCCAATGGAGAACTTGTGTGGTGACATCAAAATGCTGTTTCTGAAGCAATTTTATGTAAACAAGGAAGTGAGGCCATGCATAGGCAGTTCAGGTGTGCGTTTGACAAATTTGATTAACGAAAATGACGATGCTTGGACAAAATGTACGAGGAAATTGCAAAGATTGGGCAAAGTTGCAAGGCAGCACATAATTAGCTGGGATTGCTTTAATTTGCGTAAATTTGTGTAATTGCAACATTGTGAAATCCTGGAGGCTCTGATACAGTCCATCCACACCCAAACACACATACACACACTCAAACATACATTTGTCCCCAGGGTGAACGACAGCATTGTGTTTGTCAACGATGTGGACGTGCGCGAGGTTACTCACTCTGTGGCTGTCGAGGCCCTGAAAGAGGCGGGGCCTGTTGTCCGGCTGTATGTACTGCGGCGGCGCCCACCGAGCGAACACGTCACAAAGATCAAACTGATGAAAGGACCCAAAGGTAGGGAAGGCGCAAAGAAGCAGAATATGGTCATCAAAGTGGTACACTCGTGTTCTCTCCAGGTCTGGGCTTCAGCATCGCCGGCGGGATTGGTAACCAGCACGTCCCGGCAGACAACAGCATCTACGTCACCAAGATTATTGAGGGTGGGGCGGCTCAGCGAGACGGGCGGCTCCAGATCGGCGACAAGATCCTGGCGGTATGACACACAAGTCAACGCCACTGTACCCGTTTAATCGTACTCTTTCGTCTACCGCCTCATACCAGGTCAACCATTTGTCCCTGGAGGACGTCCTACATGAAGATGCTGTGTCAGCCCTCAAGAACACAGGCGAGGTGGTCTACTTGAAGGTGGCCACACCCTCCTCCCACTACATCCACACGGCAGATCGATTCAGCCCCCCCGACCTCACCAGCTGTATGTCATGCAAAACAGCCAGCAGGTGGCAGCATCCCAAGCTCTGTTTGTGTGTGCAGCCTACATGGAGCCAGACTACATGTGTGATTATCCGCAAGCACTCCCGCCACCATCACCACAGCGCTACTCGCCGCCCCACCGCGGCATGATGGTAGAGGACGACTATGGACGAGAACCTCGCAGAGTGTGCGTGCAGCGTGGCGCCAGTGGTCTGGGCTTCAATATCGTTGGTGGCGAGGATGGCGAAGGAATCTTCATCTCGTTCATTCTCGCTGGAGGACCGGCGGATCTCAGCGGAGAACTCCAGAAGGGCGATCAGATCCTCAGCGTGCGTATGATGCCACACACCTTGCCCATAATTCCACACCTGCAGCTGCGTGCAACCACACACTGCTATGTTTGTGTGTGGGTGCGTGTGTAGGTAAATGGCGTGGATCTCAGGTTTGCTACGCACGAACAAGCTGCAGCTGCTCTGAAGAACGCCGGTCAAACTGTTACCATAGTGACACAATACAGACCTGAGGGTGAGTGCACACACGTCAAAGTTCCACATGCTTAGCTGAGTGTTTATTCATTACTAAAAAGTTGCAATTGTCTTGTTTAGAATACAGCCGGTTTGAAGCCAAGATTCACGACCTGCGTGAACAGATGATGATCAGCTCGCCAGGAAGTCTGCGAGCCAGCCGCAGCTTCTACGTTAGGTGAGAGGCCTGCAGCCATCACACAGAAAGTGGCGCTCAAATGACGCGTGTGCGTTACAGGGCCCTGTTTGACTACGACAAGACGTGGGACTGCGGCGTCCTGTCACAAGCCCTGGACTTCAACTTTGGGGAGGTGCTTCACGTGATTGACAGCACAGACGACGAGTGGTGGCAAGCCAGACGGGTGAACCAGCAGGGGGAGCTAGAGGAGCTAGGATACATCCCGTCCAAACACAGGTGACGCATGCAGTCTTTCTTTTTGGTTGTTTTTGGACTTTTTGACACGTCGTGTGCGGGCGTTTTAGGGTGGAGAGGAAGGAGTGGTCACGGATGAAGACTAAAGGTGAGTTGTGATGAGGAGGAAGAGGGCGGAGGATTACGGAGAGGCACTGTGACCAAGCGGGTGTTTTTGTTGTTGTTGTTGTCCTCCACCAGGTTTTGTTCAAAGCTACGAGCCGGTCACACAGACAGAAGGTTGGTTAAGATGCTCCTTAGTGATGGGATGTGAGTGGCGGATCTGATGAAACGGAACTCCTGTTTCTGCAGTGGACTACGCCCGACCCGTCATCATCCTGGGGCCAACCAAAGACAGAGTCAACGACGACCTGCTAACAGACTTCCCGGACAAGTTCGGCTCATGCGTCCCACGTGAGTACGGGGCACATCTCTGTGTCTGCGACACAAGCGTGTGACACATGCGTCTTTTCGCAGATACTACACGCCCTCGGAGGGACTACGAAGTGGACGGACGGGACTACCACTTTGTGTCGTCACGAGAACAGATGGAGCGCGACATCCAGTCGCATCACTTTATTGAGGCGGGACAGTACAACAACCACCTGTATGGCACATCAGTGCAGAGCGTCAGACAGGTCGCCCAGCAGGTGAGACTCTCTCTACCTGGCTGTGCTTGCATGTGGTCTTTAGTAGGCTATTTCAGCTGCTGTGTGTGTGTTTGTGCATGCAGGGCAAGCACTGCATCCTGGATGTGTCGGCCAACGCAGTGAGGAGGCTGCAGGCGGCTCATCTTCATCCCATTGCCATCTTCATCAGACCACGATCTCTGGAGAACGTCCTGTGAGTCAGGTCACCTGCAAGAACCGAGGAAACATTCTCATTTTGTGTGTGTGTTTGTTTCCAGCGACCTAAATAAGCGCCTGTCTGAGGATCAGGCCAGGAAAGTTCTGGATCGAGCCATTAAAATGGAACAGGACTTCCTTGAGTGTTTCACTGGTAAATATTTTGTTTGTTTTTCGTGTGAGTAAGACTTTCAAACCTCTAAAATGTACATGTGTGCACACATGCAGCCATCGTGCTTGGAGACACCTTTGAGGAGGTCTACCACCAGGTCAAAGTTGTCATCGAAGAGCAAAGTGGGCCGTACATTTGGGTGGTGACTCGCGAGAGGCTCTGATTGGGTCAGCCGAGGGTCCCTTCCTGTGCACATATTGTTGTTTTTGTGACAGTGTATCCATGACAATGCAGGAGTGGGCATGTGTGATCAGATTCATATCATCACACTTGTAGAATTTAGATAACATGTTTATATTATCCAATTGAATAATTTATTTACTTACCGTATTTATGGATTGATTTGTTTGATCTGTGTGTGTGTGCGTGGCGCGTGTGTGACTGTAAATACAAATATGGGGCTTAAACACACACACACGCACACACACACACACACACAGTGAATTCAGGGCTTTCACTTCACGCAATGCTTTGCTTTGACCACCACAAACATGAGCATATCTTCATCACATAACCAGAGGGTTGGGGTCGGGCTTTGATGAAGCGTTTTTCCCCGTGGTCCCCACTTCACTCACCTCCACCACATGTCTGAACTTCATCTCCCACAATCTCTTTCTGCAGCAACAACACTGTGGTCATGTCTTGGCTCTGCCTTTTGAGCTAATGCTAACTGCTAATGACTTCCCATGAGTCCCTATGCTGAGTCAGTGTGAGCCAATGACAAATGAGTTGAAGTAAATCTTGAAATAACTCGCTAATAAAGAACCGGTCTTTAGATGTGTGTGGTGACTTGTTGATTGGAGGGTGGAACACAATTCCTTTTGACAGCACCAAACCAGTTTGGGGGGGTTTTTTTCAACAAGATGAACCACTTCTTCCAGCAGTCATTTTTGTCCTCTTTCCAGCAGGGATCAACAAAGAGTAGCAGTGATTAACTAAGGAATTTATGAAAGTAATTCATCCATCACTTTGTTCCTATATCATACAAGTATGTGCATTTATTCTTTATTCTCTCAGACTTCTTAAAAAAGTTATTACGAAGACATTTATACAACATTTGTAAATGTAGACCAGGGATGCTCACAGCCTGCAAGCTACTTTTTAAATAACCCAGTCACAAAGATCTACAGTACCTCCTACTGTAAACATAAACAAGCACACTTCTGGTCAAAAGATTTAGAACACCCCAATTTTTCCAGTTATTTATTTAAATTCAAGTCTAATGAATAGTTTGAAATGGTACAAAGATAAGTGATGATGAAGTGCCCAAAAAGGTTATCCAAAACTAATTTTAAAAAAAAGTATATTTCAGAATTATTCAAAAAGTCCGGTTTCAGGTACCACAAAATAGGTCAACAAATTATTTAAAGCTATTGTGCAGAAATGAAGGTGGGTCAAGCCTCGGCAGTCGGTGCAGCTAATTCCTACAGGTAGTTCTGAAGTACTTACTACCTCCTCTGTCTGCATAAAAACAGTGTTCGGAACACACTGTAGTACTGTACCCTCGTGAGCATCAGTTTAACAGCATTGTACTGGGGAAAGTAATTTGTTGCTACAAATAGATATACTAATAAATATGAGTCGTTATGTGCATTAGTTACAATATGTACATGACATAGTTATTTACACTATATCGGGTGAACCCACTTTTTCAGCATGCAAGTTATAAGTCAACATCATCTATCTTTTACCGTAAAACATAACATACAGCAGTGGTTCCCAAACTTTTCAGTCGTGTACCCCTTCAGACATGTATGCCCTACTCCTGCGTCGCACATGCCGTGTTGAATGACTGCCTAACAAAGTGCCCGCAATGGTTGAAGAAGACACATTGTTTGTGAAAGCCTGAAATCACAACAAATGTGTCAACAAACACCTAAAAAACACTAATCAGTCACAGCAGCTGTCATTTAAATCTTCAAAATTTAAGCACCTACTTATCACTTACAGTACTACGCAGAAAATTAGAATATCCTAAAAAGGTTGTTGTATTTCCACCCATCCATTTTCTTTCGCTTATCCGAGGTCGGGTCGCGGGGGCAGCAACCTAAGCAGGGAAGCCCATAGGTCCCTCTCCCCAGCCACTTCTTCCAACTCTTCCCGGCGGATGCCGAGGCGTTCCCAGGCCAACTGAGAGACATAGTCTCTCCAACGTGTCCTGGGTCTTCCCCGAGGCCTCCTACCGGTTGGACGTGCCCTGAACACCTCCCCAGGAGGCATCCTAACCAGATGCCCGAGCCACCTCATCTGACTCCACTCAATGCGGAGGAGCAGCGGTTCTACTCCGAGTCTCTCCCGGATGACAGTGCTTCTCACCCTATCTCTAAGGGAGAGCCCAGACACCCTGCGGAGAAAACTCATTTCGGCGGCTTGTACCCGCGATCTTGTCCTTTCGGTCACTATCCAAAGCTCATGACCCTAGGTGAGGGTAGGAACGTAGATCGACCGATAAATCGAGAGCTTTGCCTTTTGGCTCAGCTCTCTTTTCACCACGACAGAGTCCGCATCACTGCAGACGCTGCACCAATCCCGAGGTACTTAAACTCCTCCACTTGAGGCAGGACCTCATCCCTGACCCGGAGATGGCACTCCACCCTTTCCTAGTCGAGAACCATGGACTTGGACTTGGAGGTGCTGATTCTCATCCCAGCCGCTTCACACTCAGCTGCGAACCGATCCAGTGAGAGTTGAAGGTCACTGCTGGATGAAGCCAACAGGACCACATCGTCTGCAAAAAGGTTGTTTTATTTCTGCAATTCAACTTAAAAGGTGAATTTGGCATATTAAATAATTGAACAATATGCAAATCAAAATAAAACAACTTTTACTTGATGTTCACATTTTTCAGGTGGTACTGTTTATGTTCATCGGAAGCACATGAACATTCGTGCTGTCACCTTTTTTCTGCACAGTACTACCGCTGACGTGGCTGTTCACGTGAGGCGTTTTAAGGTATTTTTTGGCGCTAAACTATTTTACATTTTTATTCACGTACCCCCTACGGCAAACTGCGTACCTCTAGGGCAGGGATGGGCAAACTTTTTGGCTCGCGGGCCACATAAGGTTAAATTTGGCAAAGGGGCCGTTTGTATGTGGTGGTTATCAAACACAACAGCATACTTGCTCAACAACAACGTCAGGTGTATGTTAACCTCCCTCTTTGTTTACTTCTGACGTCCAATCAAACAAAAATACAACAAGACCGGAATGTTTTGGGAGGGAAAGTACCCAAGCTACCCAGCATGCCTCATGGCGTGACTTGTGGTTTGTGTGTGTGTGTTGAGGTGTTTTACAAGCTACAGGTTGCATCTGATTTTGGCCCGGCAAGTTAGGTTGCTGGCTACAGTTTTGATGCGAAAGGTATTTGAAAATGCCTGGCGGCCCTTGCGTGGCCCGTGGGCATTCCCGCTCTAGGAGTACGAGTACCCAACTTTGTGAACCTTGAACGTGTACAGTACATATAAAGTCTAACCGGTAAACGTTTAATTTACTACAGTAAATAATGATTAGTATTCATAACCTAAGTAGTATGTCAAAACAGCCACTAATAGCGTTCATTAGACACACAGTTAGCATTTGGTATAAAACATATACAAGAAATTAAACTCATTATGCAAAAACTACAGATAAAGTCAAATCAACATGAAAAAAATTTCAACAAAGGGTCCCTTTTCCAAAGAACCATGAGCTACTAGTTTGGCGAGGTGTCAAACAAGCCTTTCTATGGTTGAGGAAGTGAAACCATCGAACAATTCACTTTGGTCTACATAACTAGACGCTACAAATGAACTGATAACTTTTGTTACAGGCATTTTACTACCATCCATCTATTTTCTATGTCGCGTATTCTCATTAGGGTCGCGGGTATGCTGGAGCCTATCCCAGCTGACTTTGGGCGAGAGGCGGGGTACACCCTGAACTAGTCGCCAGTCAATCACAAGGCAGACAAACAACCATCCAAGCTCTCACATCCATACCTATAATTTAGTCGCCCATTAACATACATTTTTTTGGACTCCACTCCGCACACAGATAGTGTACAAAATCTGCCATGTGTCATTTACATCCCCACTCTCAACATCACACCACATCAAATAACAAAACTGAATTTTACAGTTTTGTTTTCCTCAATGCGTGTGATACACAAGAAGAACTATGAATGACAAAACATTGACTATTAAGGAGTATGTGAACGCCCCTTTTTTCCAGACAGTGCAGTGGGTGGGTTAATTTGTGCGTCACATACTGTATTGGGCCGCACGGTGGCTGAGTGGTTAGCACATTGGCCACACAGTCAGGAGATCTGAAAGACCTGGGTTCAAATCTCCGTTGGGCATCTCTGTGTGGAGTTTGCATGTTCTCCCCGTGCGTGTGTGGGTTTTCTCCGGGTACTCCGGTTTCCTACCACATTCCAAAAACATGCATGTCAGGTTAATTGGCTATTCTAAAATTGTCCATCGGTATGAATGTGAGTGTGAATGTTTGTTTGTCTATATGTGCCCTGCGATTGACTGGCGACCAGTCCAGGGTGTACCCCGCCTCTCGCCCAAAGTCTGCTGGGATAGGCTCCAGCATCCCCGTGACCCTAATGAGGATAAGCGGTACAGAAAATGAACATACTGTATTTGTTGACTTGTTTGTTTGGCACCACGGGTAAGGTAGTTGTCTGGATTTGAAAAGCTACTCAACCCTTTAAAGGTTGTCTCAGATTGACTACTTGCAAGTCACGCTGCCAGCATATTAAAAGTTTAAATTACATACTTTGGAAGCAACTGACAGGCTGGATTCAAGCCCTTGGTGGGCCCTTAGATTGCCCACTCCTGCACTAATGTACCTTCAGGATCATGTGATGGTGCCCTTGGTGTAGACATTTATGAACAAAAGAAGACATCACACACTTCCTGCAAGTTTATTTCAAAAAGCAAAGTTCCATAAAGATTGCGTGTAGAGAGGCAGCTCTTCCCAGGGTTATAGTAATGACTCATTGTTGTCAAATGAAGCTAATTGATGAAGAACAACCAGTCCAGTTGCAGAAGGAGGCTGATCCAGGACCAAGTTCAGTTGGTGGGAACCAGAATGCGTCCTGAAAGTTGAAAAGAAGCACAACCAGAAGGTGAAGTGCTGAAGAACTGCTTCGGGTCTTACCTGAGCACTTCCTGCGGTAGTACACAAACCCTCCCAGGAACAAGACCAGCCCAAGAACCAGTCCTGATGCCCCAATGACCAACTGGTTGGTTTCTGACTTGGAGAGGGACGGATCTTGAAGGCGAGAGTCAGACAGACAGATTAGTGTAGCAGACAACAAGTGAGACAGACAAGAACATGAGTTACCCCAGACGGTGTGCAGAGGTTCCTGGAGACTGGCGTGTTCCACCACGCAGGAGATTTTGTCTCCAGACCTGGTAAAACAAATAATGTCACCTGAGTACCATATCTTGTTGCTGTGATCATCCGCCTAAACGGGTCTGGACCCTGACTCACTTGGGCGTGTACACCAGGTGAGAGTGGACCTGGTAGTACCAATCCCCATCCTCAAGCTCGTCAGTGGAGGTGACATCCGACGTGACTTCCTGTCCGTCTCTCAGCCAGGTGACGCGGATGTGCTTGGGGTAGAAGTCGTAGACGCTGCACACCAACATGGCGGTCTGTTGGCCTTCAGGAGGCAACTCCGAGTGAAGTCTGACGTAAGGTTTGACTGGAACACAATGTGTGGAGATTAAAAAAACAAAACAAAAAAAAAAACACCCCCTACTTCTCATCCATGGTTGAACCGGCTCGCTTTTTTTCTTTCTGGCCAGCAGGGGGCCGCGTGATGTCGCGATAATGTCACGTGATCTCACCTGACTTGGTGAGGGCGGAGTCGTAGTAAATATCAATGTTGTGTTTACAGTACACCTCCTTTTGGCTTCACATGACTTCCATCCTGCTGGGGTCCTTGTTCCATCGCTGGGCGTTGCGCACACCAACCTCGGTGTATCCGACAAACCTGTCCAAAGTGCTGCTGAAGCGGATCATCTCCAATTTGTTGTAAAAGTAGGAATGTATGAACTCGATGTCCGTCAGCGCGGTCGAGTTAAATAGACAGCGCCACTCCACATAAAACAGGAATCCGTCTGACAACAAACGATTACAATTGTCCATTACAGGTTTCACTCCCTGTGCGTGTGTGTATAGATGTTGCAGGTGTAATCAATTGTAAATGATAAATAGTGTATTTATTATATATACACTGCAATAATAGCAGCAGCCAAAGGTTTGGACGCACTTTCTCATAACACCGAATGGCAGGGTGCCAAGTTTGTCCAAATATGCTTCTGTATTTATATCGGAGCAAGTAATATATCAAGCATACACACGATAACTACACCTGTGTATGTTGTATACACCTACCTGCTGTGCAGAGGGCGAGGAAGAGGAGGCACAAGCTCTGAGGCGATGAAGCCATGTCGCTCCAGTGCCTAAAAGAAAGTGAACTGGAGAGGAAAAGTTGCTCTCAATTAAGAGACGGCAGCTGATCACGTGAGCTGCATCACTTGTTGTCAGGCAGACGAGTTTGTTAAGTTGAAGAGAAATGAGCCAGCAGTCATTTCGGACGGATCCGGGAAGAATGGGTTGTTTTCGGGTTTCATGCGTTTTAATGGTAAAATAAACCAAAAGATGCAATATGTACTGACTTGTACTCTCGGTGGACCAGCCAGGACACCACTGTTAGTGTACTGGTATTAGGCCATTTGTCCGGTCCTGGGGTTGAACTTCATTTCCCCTCCCTTGCTGGTGCACTCCGACCTGTGGTCATACTGATTATTTGTGTTTGCGTCCCATTTACTTGTCCCATCACTTCTATTCTGTCTTACTGCAATTTCTACGACTTTGTGGAATAATTTCCAATCTTATGGGTTTTTCTTATTATGTCTTTTGTGAAAGGTGGCGGCTGTCATTCATTTTCCCAAGAGGAGCCATATAAATAGCTTTATTATGCACACAAATGTGGTCATGGGTGAGCGAGCGTGATGGGGTTTGGTCTTCGGTTTCATTTCGAGGCTTTAATTTATTTACTGGAAGTGTTGGTTTTTGTAGTAACCTGCAAGGAGTGGTCACCTTTGTCATTTATAACTTGGCTGTGTTCTAAGCCAAGGAAGGGGAATGTGCCATGCCTTGGAACGCATCAGCGTGCTCAAATAAGCCAAGCCATGTACGGTGCAATTAAGCAGGCCCAGCCACACCCTAAGCTAGCATACCATCTGTGTTAAACCTCCTTTCTGTCTTTTGATCTCTACAATGTCCCGCGATAGGACAGTCCAAGAATGGCGGAGGCAGAGCTTTGCTTACAATTATTAAGCTTGAATTTGAATTTAACGTTTAGTCTGGATTCAACAATAGATTCAAGAAATCAGCATTACATTTGAGTTTGTCAGTGATTGATTTATTGTCATGAAAGATGAAAAAACATACTCTTTGTTCTATGAATTTGGGTCAAATGGGTGGAGTTGTGTAGTGTAGTTTGGAAAGTGAAGATTTATCTGAGCACAAAGATCTATAATGTAATGACATCATCAGCTCCAGCCAATCAGTTGCATTGGTTCCCTTTGACGAGGAAGAAGGTTCCAGTGGCCACACCAACAAGTCCAACAGTCAGTCCGAGTCCACAAAAAACAGCAGGTCCGACACTCGGCTGCTTGACCTCCACCTCTGCAAACAGGAAGTAGTAGAAGTTAAGACTGATTTTCACTTCAGTACTGCTTAGTATGGTCATGGGACTCACCCCACATATGGTTCTTCTGCACCTTCGAGGCGCTGTGCTCCACGATGCAGTTGTATATGTCTCCCTGTTTGGGAACAAACTCCAGTCGAGATGTCTGTTGAAAAGAACCGTCTCTGTTGGGAATCGGGAGGTTGGTGAGGCCCCTTTGGCTCACACGCTCACCGTTCCTGGTCCACCGCACTGTGACAGGCGCCGGATAGAACCCGGTAACATGACAGATGAGAACGTTCTTCTCCCCCAGCAACATCTCGTCTCTTGAGTAGACAAGCGGACGCGAGGGAACCTCTGAACACACGTATGTACAAGGTTAAAGGTCAAGGCAGTCTTCAAGCGTCAACTGGCTCTGTTGCATCACAGTACCAGACACTAGTGGCAGATCCTTCATCGCCTGCTGGGAGACATTCAGGTTTGCTTTGCACACGTCCCGATTGATCAGAGATTGTTCAAAAGTACCTTCTTCGTAAGTCATGTGTGTAATGAAGTCAGGCTGAGGTTCTACCGGTCTGTTGTTGGCGAAGTCAGCAAACCACATGACCTCACCGTTCAGAGTGTAAAAACTTTCGCCATCCAATTCAGAACAGCCCGTCACTGACAAGTCTTCATGGCGATCTGAGCAAAAACCCCATCAGAACCGGCCCTTTTAAATTGTTTTCAAGTGGCTCATTAAGGATACTTACTGTCTGCCGAGACGCCACAGAGCAAGAGGAGCAGCAGCGATGTCTTCATCTTCCTTGTATTTCAACTTCTGCGCTGAGGCTTAGGCGTGACAAAGCAGAACAAGCAACAGCAGCTGAGCTCAGCCAATGACAGTGCAGAGAATTAGTGGCATCACCAGTGACCAGGTAGAGCACTTTCAAAGTAGGTAACATTCTAAAAGCATTGTAAAATGACAAATAGGAGGGCAACTGGCATTCATAATAACTACACGGAGACATTTACTTGCATTTTTGTATTTCAGTATGAATAAATCAATATTTGCTTAACATCAACTGACAGACTCGGGTGGTGTGGGGGTAAGAAATAGCAATAAGACTTTTAACATGTAACTGTTGTCTGTGAGCTGTGCATCTGCAGGCAGGTAAGCTTTGGGGGCGGGGCCATCCTGGTCATGAAGTCTCTCTTGCTACGACTTAAACTTTTCACTGCTGAAACAAAACCAACAAGAGCAGATTATGATCAATTTATCAAGCTATCTGTGTGTGCGTGTGTGTGTGTGTGTGTGTCACCTTCTGTTTTGACTTCATGGTGCCTTCTGCAGGTCAGAGACAACGAGTCAACACTGCGCACGCACAACAACAGGAAGTGAAGCAAGCAATCGTCTGAGTCGCACGCCTGCGAGAAATGACCGAGTGGTATTATTGACGAGGTATTGATCAGCTTGAATGGATCTCGGGATGACAGGGCTCACTGACCGGACTCCGCCCACGGGGGTACACTATGATGTCACCTCTGAGCTTGAGTGCCCTTTGAAGCCCCTCCCACTGAGAATCAGCCAATCCGAGCAGCTGACGAACGTGCACCCCTGAGAAGCGCACGTGAGCCTCCCCTGTGCCGTCGTCAATCACCAACCTGACCATCGTCATCATCATCACTTTCAGATAAGTGTTGATCACATGACACAAACTTACTTGGCTGTGCTGTCAAAGATGCTGGCTGAGGATGAGCGACACTGACTGCAAGCTGACTGAGAGAGAGAGAGAGCGAGCATGCTATTCTGTTTTTAAATTGAAGGTATTCATGCATGTGTGTGTGCGTGTGCATGTACTTGTCTGTACACACTCCCACACTGTGAACACTTCCACTGCAGCTGCAAGAACAGGAAACACACGACGTGACCTTTGATCCGGGCCACGGTGCAGCTGTGTCGAGTCCACAAGCCCAGGTGCATGGTGGGAACGGGTAGTCGTCCCTCAGAACTGGTTGACAACAAAGTCCAGGTGATGTGTGTAGAAGACACGGACCTTGACGCGTCCTTCTCGTTACCTTTCATTTTGCACACGCATGACCGTCACACAGCTGACTGGTAGATTGGTGCAGTAAACACTTCCTGTCCTGAAACACAAATACACACACGGGTAGTAATATGGCTACGTGCATGAGGCAGTCCGATTGTGGTTGTGTGTGTAACCTAGACAGTCTCCTGTGGAAGGCAGAGAGCATCAGTGTGTTGCCTGGCAACAGGCCAGGTGGGTGGGTGTTGTGCTTCAACTGCAGGTAGACATTGATGCTCCTCCCATTTTGGTCACACACTGTGAGACGCACACCTGAACACACACACACATGTGAACTGCTTTGTTTAGTGTGTGTGTGTGTGTTTGTGTGAGGGTGAAAGAGACCTATGTGAGTGTGTCCGGTGTCCCTTGTCCTATCATCCAGATTGATCCGCTCAGAGACAACACCCTGAAAACACACCACATCTGCGCAACTAAACACACACATACACAAATTGATTGGTCAGGAGTAAACATCATGTGATCAACATTGACGAGTCCACCTGTAGTCCAGTACTTGAGACACGGATGACATGGTGGACGAGACACTCTTGAGGACAGAAGAAGCCACATCAGTCTCACAAAGTAAAAGAATTCCAACATCGGACATTGTTTACCTTTCTATAGGTGTGCAGGAGGAGTGGGTGTGTCAGTGTGTGAAACCGCCAATCAGATTGGACCTTCACAATGAAGTCTTGGCTCTGCCCGGAGCCGGCACAACCAATCAACACGCCACGATTCTGATGGGCATGTGAGAATCAGCAACAGGGCATCATACGAGAGCAATGTGTTGTGATATTACGAGCGCCGTCTTCACATACTTGTGTGTTGGGCACCACTAGTCTGTAGAAACATTCTGGATGGAGAATAGGGAACCAGCGAGCTGATGCACCTGAACACACCATGGTCACCTGCACACACAGACACACATACAGGGCATCATGGGAGCTCACAAACAGTGTTTTGGTATTTTTGTACAAGGTTCACGGACACGCCATTGCTGACACAGCCACTAGGGGGAGAAACATTAGTGGCTCACCTGTTTCTCCTTGTCCGCTTCAAAGTCTTTCATTGGCCTGTTCTTTGGGTCCTGGCCCCAGACCACCACAGGACCAACCACAGTGGTTTTGGCAGAGAAGCAAGCTGTCAGTCCAGCCTCCTCTTCCTCTCGCCTCAGCCCCGTGTTCATCCAAGTGACGCCAGTCTTCTGCTCCAGCCGGAGGACTACCGAGATGCAGGGGTAGGTGGTTGTCATGGTATGGGAGGAAGAAGACTGGGAGGCTTCTGGGTCCTCAACCTTTCTTCTTCTCTTTCTTGCCGACACAATTTCAACATGCTTCTCCTCCTCATCTGCTGACTCCTCTCCTTCCGGACACAGGTGGGTTACCATGGCATCAGATAGACTCAGAATGTGAAGACAATCCTGAGAGAACTGGAGGTAAGCCCTGTTGCCCATACAGTCAGGTGTCATTCAAGTAGGGACGTGTGTGTGTGTGTGTGTGTGTGTGTATACTGTACCTGCAGTGTTTCTGTGTGATGAACTTGTCCTGATCCAAGTGTTGATAGGAGGGAAAATCTGATTGAAGGAATCGCTCCGTTACCATGGTGAACTGCTGGACACACACCAGACAACCTGGAGGCACACACACAGAGTTGTGGATAAAGGTTGTACCTCTGACCACCCCCCTCACGTTCTAACCTATCCAAGCAGTATTGAAAACTGCCCTTTGATCGCCCCCTTCTTCCTGGGTGGTTTCTGTGATGACACAGGCGACAACCCCCGTGCCGTCTCTCAGCTGCAGCGTGTGTTGCGACGTCTTCGACGGAAGCTCCAACACGCCGACCAGCAGAAGGGGGCGCTGTCTGTGTGATGACATCATATCATCATACAGTCAAGTGAAAAACAAGAGATCAAAGTTTACCTGAGGGTCTTTCCATGCTTGTTCGTGGGGTCAGAGGACAAAATCCTGCTGGACCAGGCTAGAGCTGTGTTCATCTCAACTCTTGTCAGTCCACCTCCAGCAGGTGGTAGCAGAGAGCTGAGAGACAAGGAAGCCCAAGCGTCCTCCTTGAGAACCTTGCAGAGCTCTGCTAGGCTGACGTATTGATGCTGTGCCCAGTCAGTGGCATACTGGATGGATAGAACGTGAGAAGACATGGAAAACTCAAAGACATATAAGAAGACATACAGGAAGGTGAGCTCACAAAATACACATCAATTCACAAAAGGGACGTGAAAGGACACATTAGGACACGCAGTCACATAAAAAGACACATGGTAATTTAAAAATACAAAAAGGACATAAAGGCACAAGAGAAGACATGCAGGACATACAAGGATGTTAGGAAACACCTAGGACACAAAAGAACATGAGAGGATGTGTAGGACACGAAGAGACGTGAGAGGACATAAAAAACACGCAAAAACGTGAGATTACACAAACAAGAAGACAAGTGGGACACATTAGGATGTGAGAAGACACATAGGTCACGCATGAGAAGTAAGGCTGGGTGATTTTATCGCAAAATTATATGATATACCTGGCAATATTTACTAATTTTTGTTTACAAAAAAGTATTAATTTTGCAGTTGCAGTTATCAATACATTCCGCCTGGGAGAGTGATTAGGTCAGGTAGCCGTCACTATAGAGCATTTGCATTCATTACCCAGACGTTGATGACTTCCTCCTCACACAGTGAGTGCAAAACAGATTAGGGCGGCAGTAAACATTAGTCCAACACCTCAGTGCTTAAAATCACGTGTGGGAGCACTTCGGCTTCAAACAGGAGGGCGACACTTTAAATAGAAGTATGTCAGTTTGAACGCTGTGTCGTTCAAATGTAAAATACACGGGAAATAACACAAATCTCTATGCCCACCTCATCATCAACACCTGGACCTGGTTAGCGGAAGAACCCGAGAAAAAGCACCCTTGCCGTATGGATGAATGGCTAAAATGATAAAATACTTGACTGTTTCAACCTAAAAACGTTCCTGAAGGCACGTGAAAAGACACTAGGATAACCAGGGATGTGACATCACTCAAAGGACACAATCCCAGGACAAGAAGCGATGGACGATGACCCATAGGACACAAAAGAACATGAGAAGACATACAAGAACATGAGATTGAGTGAGACGACATGTGGGACACACGGGGACGTGAGAAGACACTAAGGATGAGAGAAGCGTCTACCTGCATCAGCAGGCAAGAATGAGGCTCGTCCAGCATCTCGGCGTAGATGTCCCGTCTTTGTCGTGGCCTTTGTCCCAACACAATCTCCATCAGTTTCCATGACAACACACACACACACTGCAACGTTGCACTGGAAAACAGGCTGACACACACACACACACACACGTTAGTGAGTGCAGGTGTATGCAACCACTGCCTATCTGTGACACGCCCCCTACCTACGTCTCAGCTGAGCGCTCAAGTGGCACGTCCACAGGTACTGAGAGACGGCCGTGCTCCTCTCCACCAGTAAGCGTGGTAACACGCCATCACCGGGGCAGATGCAGTCGGGGGCTGAGCCAAGCACCTTACTAAAGTTTGTCACCGTCAAAGTGGAGCGCAGACAAGTGCAAAGCATGCTGGGAGGAAAATCAGGACAGGGCCGGTACAGGAAGTGAACGTGATGGAGCTGAATGGGGGAAACGAGTGAGCAATGATCAGCAGCACAGCAACAACTAGCTGTGAGTAATGATGACGATGATGATATGACGTTGAATGATAATATTAATAATTGATGAGATTTATTTAGCACTTTTCAGGACACTGAAAAACACCTGTTTCTCATCCGAGAAAAGAATCTCACCTGCACTGTGTCTCCCGCTCGCAGCTTCCTCGTCAGTGTAGGTTGATAGGCCAGACACAAACCCACCATGTTGTCCATTATGTACAGACCTGCCCCCTCACTCACCACCTCCGTTACTGTGCCCTATTACACATGGGGGTGGGGCTTAGGTGATGAATATAAACAGGTGACAGTTCCATTCATTATTTTATCACCTGGTAACTGATGACTCTGGACTGTTTGATCCTGACTGTTGATTGGACAGGGCGTGTCTCAGGCTGCCCCTCTTCCAGTTGTGTCATCATCAGTGGGGGGGATACGGCTTGTGGTGTGTCCTCTGCTTGAGTGTGTGCATGCGGCTGATTGTGTGTCTTGTGTATTTCAGAGTGTTCTGTCACACACAGGATGTTTCCTTTCCAGGCTTGCAGGACACACACGCGCAGTGCTGTCATGCACACACACAAACCGACAGACACACAGTGTCTCCACCACAACCTGCTGCTGCCCTACACACACACACACACACACACAATCATCTCATCTTCACAGTTCAAAACACAATAATGACAGGCAGTGTGTGTGTACCTTGACCAGGACAGGAATTGTGTGTGTGTTGTCTGTCAGTGTGAAGCAGAAGAAGGACTTTCTTGCAATAACCAAAAGGGGGCCGACAAAAGCTACCTGGCCGCAGACAGACAAACGCTGTCCTCGGACCCTGACAAACAAATGGAAATCAGATGGTGAAAACAAGAATGGGATTTTTGTCTCTCAGGTTACATGACACACCTGTTGTGCAGTAAGGCTGTAGCCTCTGTGACAGTGACTGCTGTTTTAGGTCCCGCCTCTGCGCCAGGGACAGTCACCAATCCATGCACAAGACCAGGACACAACAGAGCAGGAGAGCCAATCAGCTCCACGTAGCCTTGGGCCTGTAGGTGTGCTTGCTTTGGAGCATTTTGGGGGATGTAGTGCCAGTGAGGCAGGAAGATGAGACGTTCCAACCACAGAGGTGAGGGAGACAAAACCTAGAGAAAGACACATTTTGCATATTTTCTACTTGCTTTCACAATGACTGCAACTCTCAGGAGTCCACCCTCTCATATCCACGGTCTACCCAAGTTACAAGTTAGCATAATAGGTGGCATAGCATGAAGACACAGACAGTTCTCAAGTAAAACCATAATTATCATCAATAACGTTCACTATCATTTTACGTCGCCATGCAATCTCTCACTTGTAAGTGCTTACGGTGCAGCAAGGGAGCCACTATGAAAGTAAAGCTAGCAATGAAACATGACACCCCTCTATTATTGGTGGGAAAAAGCTTGTCATCAATAGAATGAGCGACCATTTGGTTGGAGAGGGAGGTGGTAAGCCAACCCTGCCATCAAGTGGCCATCTGACATGAAAATGGCACATCACGCCTTTGAAAGACCAACACATGCCTGACTGCAATGATGTTATATATCGCTTTTTACATTTTTTTTTAATTGGGCACATTTTTTGTGTACATAGTAGGCAAATTGTAATTGAATGAGGTCTCGCCAGGTTTTGAAGGTAAACAATTATTATAACATAATAATAATATCACTTTTTCACATTTTACTTTGTTGCTTGCAAAATTTGTATATGACTTCTGGATGATACATTTTACATTTGCAACAGTTCATTCCGTGTTAAGACATTATAGCACTGAAACAATTTTAGATTTTTGGGTGATGTTATGCTTAATGCGTTAATCCAGTATGTCAAAATGAAAAAAACAAACTGGAAAGTCACATACATGAAGTTGTATTGGAAAAAAAGGGGAAAAAAACTATCCTTTTTATTTTTATATTAAGTCAGAAAAACTCTCAAAACAAACTTGGACTCCAAATAATTAAACCAGCCGTGTCTACTAACTTTACCTCACAACTGACGCTCCCACTGGCGTCCTTCAGCCTCAACTCGCCATCTTCCTTGTGTGTCAGATAGCCAATCAGCAAGAGGTTGGCCCGCGGGAGCGCCTGCTGCCCCGGCAGAGAAAGCTCCGCCTCCTTAGCCAACATCTGCTGCTGATTGGTGCTCCACGACAGGTTACTGACACAGGCCAGGCGCTGGCGAGAGAGAAGCTCGGAGACGCACACCAGCCTGGCAATTTAGGACAGAGGTCAGCAAAGTGGCATAACATCAACGCATGAGATGATTTGTCATACCTGTAGCTGACCGGTAAGGGGTGCGTGGCAGACATGTTCTTTTGTATTCTCTTTAGCACACACACGCTCACTTGGGACGCACACTGCTCGGCTGCAAATCACAACAAATGACCCTCACGTGACACAACAGCTAGGAAAATGGGAGGTTCATTGAATGAGTCACCTGTCTGACAGGAGGAGGCGGGGCCAGAGAGCACGGGACACACGTGATCTCTGATGAAAGAAAACATTGCTTCCAGCCATTTGACTTCCTGCGGACATTTGACAAAAAACTGACATTGTTCCTAGCCAACAGTTTCGGCAAACAACATAAGCGCCATGTTTTATGTACTCGGTTAACCTCGTCTTAACGTGCAAACACTTTACATGCGGACGTGCACAAAATGCAAAACATCTCTACTTTGAATCGACATATTTGTGCTACTGACGGCTTCACTGCGCGGATGAAACTGGTCCCGAAACAGCTGTAGAGGGTCCTGGTCCATAACCATGACATTTGGATTCCTCCTGGTCCGAGACACCGTAAGCGCGGCATAAAGTAAAAACACTACACTTCCGGTTCGACTACGGTGCCCTCTGAGGCTTAAACTTGACACATAAGTGTTCGGGGTGGGCGATACTGCACGTTTGATATCAATTCGATACTAAGTAAATCTAGGGACAGTGCTGCCGATAACGATGACGATATCGATACAATTTTTAAAATGGACGCACACATTTTGAAGTTTTTTGAATTAATTTTTAGTTGTGTCCTTATTTTTTATGATTAAACTAAAGACTAAAACACAGGACAAATATGTTAAGTAATTTTTTTTTAATCAACAAATTTCCGTGTGAATTTCAACAATGTATAACAGAATGGAATAGGCTTTATTGTCAGTGAAATTGTGGACGTACTCCTTTATGAAAATACAGACTATAGATACAATATATGGAAACAGTTTAAAGGATGTAGTTTGGGAACTTAAAAATACTTTAGGAAATAAAAAAGATACACAAACACCCATATATACATATATACGGGGGGGAAACTACATATACATAAATAAACATAAATATACATAAACATAAAATAAAATACATATACATAAAATAGACACAAATAGTGCAAATGTAGCTGTGAAGCCAGTATCTCTAGGTCTGTAAAAATATATGCATGAAGTAGGAACAAAAATAAATGCAAGCAGGCTTTATTTAGGGTGTGTGGTAGTGTTTGCAATCCTTATGGCCAAGTGGGAATAAACTGTTAGTTTATCTGCTTGTGTGGGACTTGATTGACCTGAAGTGACTTCCAGAGGCCTGAAGATCGAACAAGTGGTGGGCTGGGTGGGAGGGTTCCACTGAGATGACCTTGGCTTTTCTCCTGCAGAAGAATTTGGATCCGCTGTCCAGGCAGGGCAGAGAGCGGTGTTGATACATCCTCCTTCCTGCTCTGAGTTGTGGCGCCAGCGCACCACTCATTCACAGTATGTGAGCACGTTCTCCATAGAGGAGCGATAGAAGAATAGACAACGTAACAATATCAACAAAGTAATACAAATATTTAATTTGATTACATACATGTTTGAGTAAAATAAAGTCAATAGTGCAACAACAAGTACAGAAAAGCAAAAACAAATGTTGGGTCGTATTCAAATAATTTAAAGACCTCCTGTGTCCAACTACTCATTTGATGAGTTTGTAAACAATATAACAACATATAAGAATATCAACAAAAATGGAAACACAACAATAAAAAACACAAACAAAACAAACAGTGTTTCTGAATAACCACAGAACAGAACCAAAAAATGTCAGTCATCAGTATCAATCCCACACATTGGTATCAATACTTTCACAATTTCAATCAATTTGACCTCCCCTATATTTTATAAAGTGTCCTAAACGACAGACGGAATATTAGGGCAGTGGTGTCCTTCAGTAAGCATGTAGAAAGATTATGTGGCCTCGTATCCTTTAATTATTCTATATGCAGGCCTTGCTGGAAAAATTGTTGGATTGTGTTCCTACATTCAAATTTACTTTGTCCTTGTCCTTATTTGTCATACGGAAAGCAAATTTTGTCTGGAATGATATTATTATTTAGTTATTAAATGTCATTACACTGATTATAAGTCTGCAAGGGGGTTGAGCGGAGAATGACAAACTAGCATCTCTCTAACTACTACTCCGACTACAACTACTCATTTCTCTTGGGGCCTAATAAAGTATCTTTCTAGCTATCATTTGTGAAGGTAAAAGTGCCAAATATGATAGGGACTTTCCCCACATCATTTCATGACCTCAAATTCCCATGGTAAAGAGACAAACTGAAACATGCAGTGAATTGTGGGTGCTAAAATAAAAAAACATTTTATTTCATAAATGCATACCTGTACATCTATAAATTATTGTTCTACTTTTTTTTATGTGTACATCTTTCTGGGCTGTAGTTTATGTGAACTGAAAGAAATGCCTGATTTATATTTATAAGATTCAGTGAAGCTATAAATCTCCATAAACAAATATTTCTATCGACGCCATTTTAGACATCAATGTAACATGACTACATCTATAGCGTGCTGTAATTAGACCCTCCTCTGCTCATCACTGTGTGGTCCAATATTTTGATGTACAACCAATGTTACCAATCACAAAACAATACAAAGTCTCTCTGCCTCGTTGAAACAACAATTGCCACCCAGTGTTGACGACTGACTGCGTCGTTAGCCAATATATTAAGACTATTTGCTAAAGCCCCACCCAGTGGGACCGCCCCTTTTCTGTCTTCTGATTTGGAATAAACTACGGGGGCGTGGTCTGGGGGCGGTACTGGTCCACAGCTCGACCCAGTTTGAAAGTGAACCGACGGTCCAGTCTCTGCTTCAGCCATCAGACAACAACAATAAACCGTGAGTGATCAAAAGCCGAAGCCCGGTCCCAAGTGTGCTTCAGCCTGTCGCCGGCCCTCCTGACGAGTGAGTACAGCCGGCTATCTTGTATGGGACGCGGGTTATAAAGCCGGGCACATTGCTCCAGTCCTGACCCTCCAGCTCATGAATGGGGCGGCCAAAATGAAGACAAAATGCACCGTGTTGGTCTTAGTGTACCTCTGCAACTGTCATTTTACGTCCGTGCCCGCTGATGACCCTCAAGTACTGTTGTAGTGACCAAGAAACGCCCATTTTGAGACTGGATGCCAGCAAATAGCCTGCGCCGCCCATACAACTCTTCCAACTTACGGAGCATAGCCGCATCCCGTCCTTGAAAATTCGCAGATGTATTACTGCGGGCCACATTGACTGTGCAAAGGGGCCATTTTGGCTCTGAAATACACACTGGTGCGTATGGCTAAGAGTATGCTTTCCTGCGCCTTTGTGCTGCGAACGTCTGTTGTGACGTCGCGGAGGGGGATGGGAGGCTTGCTCTGCAGAGGGCGGGAAGCAAATGGTGGTTCATTGTTCTGGCTGCAGCTAGCCACCTTCAGCTAACCAATGCTATCAGTCAACTCCGTCCACGACGCGGCTTCAACGCCTCCTCCAATGCCGAGGCTCAGCCAGCGGCCGGCCGGCCGCAGCAGCCCTCTCACGCGGCATGTCCCGGGTCGAGAGCGTGCAGGTGGGCCCGTTATGCCTCCGAGAGAAAATGGATTCTATCTGTTCTTTGTTACTGGCCCTGCTCGCTGAATGGGCCGTCATTTGGCCTTCAGTGAAGTGATAACATGACTCTCAGACAATTTTGTTTTACCCTGAATAACAATTTCACTTGCAGGTTCACTTTGTACTTTATCTGCAAAAAATATGGTTGAGCCTTAACCATAACCTTTTTTACACCTTCATCATTCATATTGCAAAACACATTTTTTTTTCATTTTCAGCATTTGTCCTTTTTGTTTCTTAGGATGCATTCACGCCTGTCAGGTTAAAATGAACTGTAGTCTGGTTGTTCTGCTACTTCTGTTTGTTTGGTCAAGTGTTAATGCAGGCCAGGACTGGATCAATCAGCCGGACGGTCTTGTCCCGAGTGAGGCATGTGTGAATGCCGACCGTAACCAAACATCAAATCAACCAGGCAATGAATAGCAACATCCACCAGAAAATCAAAAATAAGAGTAAATTGTAATCCCAGCATTGAAGGAGTCGTATGAATCATGACAATACCCTGAAGTTGTCAAAAACGCCATCATCTTGCGCCACATCTGCGGCAACGTTGTCTTTATGCAAATTATATCCTCTTTGTTACAGCTAAGCTGGTAATGTCCTCAGAGTGTATGTGACCCGGCAGAGGTCATCAGACAACATCACATTAACGGTCCAAACAAGGCGTGACTTTATGCATATTATTAACTGAGCATTATTTGGTCTGCTGACAAATAGAAATAAAAAATAAGCCTTAACTATAACCGGGCCGCACTAAAGGGACTGCCAAAATTTTGGTCCAGTCCAGTTACCAGACTGCAAGTGAAAATGGACCCTCAGAGTGTGTTGTCGTCCCAGCAGGCCGCCACAATGATGCGAAAAGATGTAAACAAGCCCAAGGGAAAGACGTCGGCGTACGCCTTCTTTGTGCAGACGTGTCGAGAGGAGCACCGCAAGAAAAACCCAGAGCAGTCCGTCAACTTTGCCGAATTCTCCAAGAAATGTTCAGAGAGATGGAAGGTACGATGAAGCCGTCAAATGTGTTGGCGGGGGCGGGTCACTGGTTCTTTCTCACGCGTGTGATGATGTCACCTAAAGTGAAAGGTTGTCTCTTTGGACAGGCTCTGTCTCCCAGTGATAAGAAGTGTTTTGAGGACATGGCCAAGGCTGACAAGGTGCGCTATAACAGGGAGATGAGAGACTATGTCCCCCCCAAAGGTTTTGGAAAGAGAGGTCGCAAGAGGAAAGACCCCAACGCACCCAAACGACCACCGTAAGGCCACTTGCTCACCAGAGAACTGCAGACGGAGCCTCACCCCTCAGAGTTCGAACATGTCTGTCTCTGGCTTGTGTAGGTCTGCGTTCTTCGTCTTCTGCAGCGAGTACCGTCCCAGCGTGAAGCAGCAGTACCCGGGCCTCTCCATAGGCGACTGCGCCAAAAAGCTGGGGGAGATGTGGAGCAAGCTGTCGCAGTCTGACAAGCAACCGTACGAAGAGAAGGCGCAGAAACTCCGAGAGAAATATGACCGGGTAAGGCATGCACCCACGTGCGCACTGGAAGGGCAAGTGTGTTACATTACAACTTCCTGTTTCCAAGGATATGGTGGCATATCGGGGTGGCGCCTCATATGCTAGGAACCCTGGTTCATCCGCGCAAGGGGGTGAGGAAGAGGAGGAGGATGAAGGTGAGGATGAAGAAGAAGAGGATGAAGATGATGAGTAGGGACACAGAGCTGTAGTGACACAGAGGTGTGTGCGTGTGTGTGTATATGTATGGGTGCGTGTGTGTGTGTGAGTGAGTAAGGTCAAATTTCAGATCTTTCACACAAACTTTTTTTTAGAGAAAATACGTCTCCAAGCTGCTGATTGGCTTAGAAAATGGCAGGGGCGGAGCTTCACAGGAGGCATGGTTACAGATTGACATACACACGGGAGCCAATCAGAGTGTTGTCCCCCTCAATGGATTGACACTGTCGTCCTAGTTGTCCTCGTTTGTGTTTTTTTTAAATTTTTTAATACTTGAGCGTCTTGCTCTTTGTGTCGTGCTTAGAGGTCAAAGGTCACAGATCAGCTGGACCACGTGATGTACACACACACACGCACACACACAAACACGCACACTGCGGATAACCGATTGCTTGTGTGTGTGAGATGAGGTCATTGGGTGTTACAAGTGTCTGAGGAGGATGACACCCTCTGTTGGTTACTCCCACTGCCCCCTCCCCCAGCCATGCTTACCTGTGTTACCATGGAGACCGTGGACTCTTCATTGTCATGTTTTTTAAACATTTTTTGTTCACAGTCAACGTAGAAACAACTTTTATAATAAAACAAATGAGGAAAATGAACACACCCATCAGGTTTTTCTTTGACCCGACACGAGACTCATGGATCGACAAATCTGAGAAGTCGTTGCGCTTACGCTAAGCTAGTTAATGTCATACTGAGCTGCAACAGCTATGCTGTGACTACATGTAAAACGTAGGCATACTCAAATGCTGTATTAAATGAAAGCTTTTTAACATGCTAGCCCTGCAAGATAGGGTTTGTGGCATGTGTTGGCAGGTAAGCTCCACACAGCAGACATGATTGCTTTTGTTTCGGCACGCCTGCGCAGTGTGGAAGAAAAGTGAGGAGGACGTTGCTACACAAGACACTACACTGCTTGCGGCGATCACTACATGCTGCACTATTACAAGCCACAGTTGATTGGCGTCAAAAGACATAGATCCGCATATGCTGGCCACGTGATTTGTCACAGGTCGCAGTTCAGTAGAGTTCTCCTAAATTCCAGTAAATTCTCCTAGCCTCCCTCATAATCCGTTGATGATACAAAGATGTCAAGTTACCAAAGAAAAACACATTTGGACTTTCTTTCTAAATTGCTTTTGAATTTAGATAGGTGTCTAAGGGCCTGTCAACACAAATGTTTTCAGGTTAAAACGGTAACGTATTTGATCCACACAACAACGGTGTTGTGGATGCCCTGAAACAAATTTCAAAAAATTATTTTACAGTGGGGAAATTCTGGCAGTGTTGCCTTGTTGTTGCTGTGTGCACAACCAAAACACTGCTTTCTGAAAATGACGTCGTCATGTGACCATTTGTGTACTGCTGCTGAAAGGCCAACACAATACTTTGAGGTCTTGCGTTCCAAATTTGGTCCATTTGGTCTTTGGCATTCAAAAGAGACTCAGAGGAAAAAGTGGCAGTTCAAGCAGAAGATGGCATGGTTTTGGTGTGTCACCTGGTTCTGTCTGTTTACAGCGCCACATGTTGGTGTACCTCACAGTGGTGTGAAAAACTATTTGCCTGACTTTTTATTCTTTTGCATGTTTGTCACACTTAAATGTTTCTACTCATTAAAAATAGTTAACTATTAGTCAAAGATAACATAATAGAACACAAAATGCAGTTTTAAAATTAAGGTTTACGTTATTAAGGGAGGAAAAAACCTCCAAATTTACATGGCCCTATGTGAAAAAGTGGTTGCCCCCCCACCCCCCTCTTGTTAAAAAAATAACTGGTTTTCACACACCTGAGTTCAATTTCTGAACCCCCAGGCCTGATTACTGCCACACTTGTTTCAATCAAGAAATAACTTAAACAAGAGTTACCTGACACAGAGAAGTAGACCAAAACCACCTCAAAAGCTAGACATCATGCCAAGATCCAAAGAAATTCAGGAACAAATGAGAACAAAAGTAATTGAGATCTATCAGTCTGGTAAAGGTTATAAAGCCATTTCTAAAGCTTTGGGACTCCAGCGAACCACAGTGAGAGCCATTATCCACAAATGTCAAAAACATGGAACAGTGATGAACCTTCCCAGGAGTGGCAGGCCACCCAAAATTACCCCAAGAGCGCAGAGACAACTCATCTGAGAGGTCACAAAAGATCCCAGGGCAACATCTAAAGAACTGCAGGCCTCACTTACCTCAATTAAGGTCAGTGTTCACGACTCCACCATAAGAAAGCGACTGGGCAAAAACGGCCTGCATGGCAGAGTTCCAAGACGCAAACCGCTATTAAGCAAAAAGAACATTAAGGCTCGTCTTAATTTTGCTAAAAAACATCTCGATGGCTGCCAAGACTTTTAGGAAAATATCTTGTGGACTGACGAGAAAAAAGTTGAACTTTTTGGAAAGTGTGTGTCCCATTACATCTGGCGTAAAAGTAACACAGCATTTCATAAAAAGAACATCATACCAACAGTAAAATATAGTGGTGGTAGTGTGATGGTCTGGGGTTGTTTTGCTGCTTCGGGACCTGGAAGACTTGCTGTGATAGATGGAAGCATAAATTCTACTGTCTTCCAAAAAATCCTGAAGGAGAATATCCGGCCATCTGTTCATCAACTCAAGCTAAAGCGATCTTGGGTGCTGCAGCAGGACAATGACCCAAAACACACCAGCAAATCCACCTTTGAATGGCTGAAGAAAAACAAAATGAAGACTTTGGAGTGGCCTTGTCAAAGTCCTGACCTGAATCCAATTGAGATGCTGTGGCATGACCTTAAGAAGGCGGTTCATGCTCAAAAACCCTCAAATAAAGCTGAATTACAACAGTTCTGCAAAGATGAGTGGGGCAAAATTCCTCCAGAGCGCTGTAAAAGACTTGTTGCAAGTTATTGCAAACGTTTGAATGCAGTTATTGCTGCTAAGGGTGGCCCAACCAGTTATTAGGTGCAGGGGCAATTACTTTTTCACACAGGACTATGTGGGTTTGGATTTTTTTCTCCCTAAATAATAAAAACATTCATTTACTTGTGCTATCTTTGAGTAATATTAAAATGTGTTTGATGATCAGAAAAATTTTGTGTGACAAACATGCAAAAGAACAAAAAGTCACAAAGGGGGCAAATAGTTTCTCACACCACTGTATGTATTCCATTATTCTCTGTGATCCGTTCTTGTGCAGATGTGACCATTTATTGATCAGACACTGTGGATACCTTTTTTTCAATCTGCCAAAAACAAAACCCATGTTCCTGTGTGGGCAGGGCCTAAATTCTACGCCTTTATAACAAATGTGGTCAACGGGTGTTTCCGTGGGAAAGGGTGAGGTTACTTTGCAGAGCAGCACAACAGACTGCCCCCATCGCCGTGCATGCTGGGAAACCTATTGGCCAAGGTGAGTACATTTTGTGTGCTTTGGAATTAGAACTGCAATGCCAATTGAAGTTCGAGCGGCCATATTTGGCTTCTGCTTTGAAAATGTTTCATGTTAAATGATTTTCACAAACTAGTATTTACACTTTTTTTCCCCATACAAGTACACGTAAAAAAGTACACGTAAAAACCTACACTTAAATGATCCGTAAGAACTAAAAGTCCCGTGACCACACCATATTTAGCTGTTTCAATTGTGTGCATTGACCAGTACTCAACAAATGCATCATGTAGTGTTCAAAAATAATAGCAGTGCAATGTGACTAACCGGATTAATCACTGTTGTTAGTATATTTTATTACAATTTTTATTACAAGGTGTTAAAAAATGCAGTGTGGCATTCGATCAATTAGTGATTAATTTTGTGAAAAAACAGGTGTGAATCGGGTAGCCACTATTTAAGGATGAAACCAGCACATGTTGAACATGCAAATCTCTATGAAAGCCTGAGAAAAATGGGTCGTTCAAGACATTGTTCAGAAGAATAACATACTTTGACAAAAAGTTGATTGGAGAAGGGAAACTTATGAAGAGGTGCAAAACATGTTCAGCTAAAACAATGTCCATGGCCTTTAAATTTGAGAGCAAAACCAGAGACACGTCGCAGAAAATGGAAGACATCAAAATGGATTGAAGAATAACCAGAATAGCAAAGGCCCAGCCAAACATCATTTTCAGGATGATCAAAGACAGTCTGGAGTTACCTTGTAAGTACTGTGACAGAAGACGTCTGTGTGAAGCTAATATATTTACAAGAATCTCCCGCAAAGGCATGTGCAGAAGAGGTTACAGTTTGCCAAAGAACACATTAACTGGCTTAAAGAGAAAAGAGGAACATTTTGTGTACTGATGTGAGTAAAATGGGGCCTTGACTGATGGGCACCCAAATGAGTAAAAGTAAAGTATTTTATCTTGACATCTGGGTTGTGATTTTTTCCCCCCCAAAATCAAAGTCTTTATGGTTTTGGCAGTAAAAAAGAAATATCCGTATTGACCAAATAGTATTAGATTATTTTGACTAACTACCTTCATATCTATATGAAATGGTTTGCTCCTGCTTTAGGACAGACCAGTGACGGCGCTTCATAGCGGTCAGAATGCTACAATGTTGCCTTGTAAAATAAATCTTTTGAGAAAGGAAAGAGAAAGTAGGCTAAAGAATGAGCTTAGATGGTACCACTTGGGTACGTGTCCCATTTTGAGTTCAAAAATGGCAAACTTAGTCCTTTATTACCATAACAATCACAAATAGCCTATAAAATATCAAATGAATTAATGATGGGACACTTGGTATGAAAATTTTCCACAAACTTATTTCCTGTTTTATCCCACGCTGTCATTAATTTAAAAATGGATAATTAATGAATCCACTCTGTTTCCTATATACTGAGTATATGTGTGTGTGTGTGTGTGTATATATATATACATATATATGCGTGTGTGTGTGTGGTCCTATTCAAAGACTATTTTTTTCAGCCTGTTTGTTATTTTTCATTGAAAATAATTCATCATAAACAATTGATTACTGTGTACTTATATCAGAAGTGGGAGTAAGTCACTCATGTGCAAGCATGAGTACTGTACTGTACTGCCTTATCCACCTTCAGGACTTATGCCAAAACCCACTTCTTCAAACTGACTTATAATGTTTAGTACTTCCATTTTACTAAACAGTATGTTTAGTTGTCTGGTTTTAGCTCAATAATGGATTTTACTAAGGGATTTTCTTTCTTATTGCTTTGACCGTAAAATGCATTTTGAGTTTCCTGATAAGCATAAATAAAATGTATTATTGTTAAGAATGTCACAAGATCTTGCAATATTAAAATGTAACAAGGCTAGGGATGATAATTAATAAATCACACATCAAAATGAACTTGATCATTTTGCCGGCCTCAATACCTTGCCATGTGCATGCATGTCTGTTTCCCTCGTCTGCCGCTTTGGAGCACAGTTGGGCTAGTTCTTCCGTTCTCCGTTCTCCTTTGTGTTGTCCGTCACAACCTCTGAACGCTCCTTCTCCAAGTTCAAATGAATTAAAAACCACTTGAAGAGCACAGTGGAATAGAAGGGACTGAGTGGAATTGCCATGTTCTTGTCCATAGAGAATGAGAGAGAAAAGAAAGTTGACAGAGCATCGTGGATGAGTTCATGGAGTACAAGGCTCATCCTTATGCTCTTTCCATATCGAAATTGTGTTTGTAAGAAAGGGGGGCGCTGTGCTAGTTTTACAAAATGTTATAGCGACTGAAACAGGCCCTGAAATATAGTAGTTAAAAGCGGATATCAAAATAATGTGGTTGCTATCCGTGGTGCTGAACTGCTTCAAATTAGTGTTTTATTATTACTGATCATGTAAGCTAATGTTTCTGTTGTTCTCTTGATTATTATCCTTCATGTCTGTTGGACTTTGATGGACTTCAACATGACATAGTCGCTCTGCGTGGTCCCAAAGGTTTTAAGCCCTGCAATTGCTATTTAAATTAATGTTACTATGAGCTTTATTATTTGGGTTTAAAGGACCTAATCATTTACCCTGCGCCCAGCCTTGCTCTGATAGTTCCTTGTGCCGTAGAACAACGACATGAATGGAGTGAGCAGCCTTGCTCTGATAGTTCCTTGTGCCGTAGAACAACGACATGAATGGAGTGAGCCCTTTGGTCAGTGATACAACCTCTTTGTCTCGGTGGGTGGAGTCATGGCCAGTAGCATACACATAGAGTGCAAAAAAGTGTAGCATAATAGAAATTCTTAGCTTCTCTCGATGTGAAGGAACAGCAGCTCTATTCTTAGACCCTCCCAGATTACCAAGATACTCTCCCAATCTCATTTCATCCACTGGTATCCGTGATCTCGTTCTTTCGGTCAGGACCCAAAACTCATGACCATAGGTGAGGGTAGGAACTTAAATCGACTGGTAAATAGAGAGCTGTGCTTTCCGGCTCAGCTCTCTTTTCACGACAGTCCGGTACAGCGACCAAATTACTGCAGATGCTCCACCGATCCACCTGTCGACCTCATGCTCCAACCTTTCCTCACTCGTAAACAAGACCCCGAGGGTGCAATCCACACTTTTCCGACTGAGAACCATGGCCTCGGATTTGGAGGTGCTGAGTCTCACCCCAGAAGGTCACAACCCGATGAACAAAATTGATGACGAAGGGCAGCCTTGACGGAGGCCAGTTTTCACCGGAAACAGACTTGACTTGCTGCTGGCAATACAAACCAGGCTCCTGCCCCGATTGTACAAAGACCAAAAGGCATGTAGTAGCGCTCCCCTGTAGTGCTCCCTGAGCACCCCCAACAGGACACCGCGAGGGACACTGCCTAATGCCTTTTCCAAGTCCACAAACCACATGTAGACTGGTTGGGCAAACGCTCACATACCCTCCAGTACTCTTGCAAGGGTGTAGTCACTAGACCCCACAAGAACCTAGTCTTGTAGGGTCTAGTGTTCCACGACCAGAACGAAAACCCCATTGCACTTCCTCTAGCCAAGATTCGACCAACGATCGTACCCTTCTCACCAGCACCATGGAATAGACTTTACTAGGGAGGCTGTGGAGGTTAGATGTGGTTGTCATTGATTTTTCAGCTGCTGTTCTCTTCTTAATACCGTTAGACAAAATAATCTTTGAACTAGGACTGGCCTATATGGCAAAAAAGGGGACACATCAGTCGGTGCACACGTGTAGTTTCTTCTGGGTGAATTATTCCACAGCGATTAAATTCTACAGCGAGGGGCGTATCTTTGTGACTCTATCAAGATGCCACGCTATTTAAAGTCCTTTAACGTCACCCATCTTCGGTCATAAGAAAGTAATGGCTTTTTACAGTGTTTGTCAAGCAAGTCTTAAGTCGTAAAATTTGAGTCAAATCCTGTGACTTGAGTTCCCCATCTCTCATATGTATCACATCTAACTAAATTCAGGTTTGTGTCAAATAGTTAAAAAACAGATTTTGAGTCAGTTACATCGTCGAGAAGCTGCTGTCCCTGGCGTACCAAATCCATTATGGTTGTCGTGGACTTACTGCAAATGACGATCGCAATATTTACCTGCTTCTTCTCACCTTTTGAGTTATGACTGCCATTTGAGTTTGTCCTTCCCTTTCTACTACGTATCAGACTGATATTCCTATCAGTCATATTGATATTTATACTGTAGAAAAAACACTAATTTGTGTTGACATCGTATAACACAAAAATGTTTTGTTTAGATAGTAGTATATATTGACCTGTACTGAATTTCTTTTAGCATATTTAATGTACTAAATATATTAAAGTAGCACCTCGTAATTCTTACATTTTTATGTGCGCTACATTTGCCGGAAAATGATGGACACCCTTGATGGGAGCGGGTGGTGCATTTTGTACGTGGGCCTTCGGGTTCTCAATTATTTTCTGTTGGTTCTAAATTATTTTCTATGCCAACACATAGAGGCTGAAATCTGATTGGACAAAATGAAAACTAGATAGATAGATACAATTGACTGGTGGAATAAATTAATACAATTGAATTGAACAAATACTAGAATTGAAGTCGTAAATGTAAGCCAGTTCTCCTGGTAGTGTTTCAGCCAACACTGAAGGTCTTGCTGGCCCTGGCTGCACGCCACTGCCTAATGTAAAGTGTTAAGCAAACTCTCTTAATAAGAGAAATGCCTTGTGATATGTCCCATATCATCATAAAAAAACCTCCCTTACTTTTTAGTTGTTTGACTTATATTATGAGGACAAGCGGTATAGAAAATGGATGGATGGATGACGTATTGTGTGGAGATATGGGGAAGCAACTACAAAAGTACACTCGCTTGATGTACTGCAAAAAAGATCAATTAGGATAATCCATAACGTGGCGAATAGAGAACATACAAATCCATTGTTTCAAAAATCCCTATAATTAAAATTTGCTTATCACACAAACCCTTAAACCGCTAAAATAATGTATTAGGCAAACAATAACCAGTTACCAAAGAAGGTTATACAATTTTTCTCAACAAGAGAGGAGAAATACGATCTTAGGAATAAACTAAACTTAAAACACCTATATGCAAGAACAACACTAAAAACTTTCAGTACTTCGGTATGTGGAATCAAACTAAGGAATGGATTAAGTAAAGAACTAAAACAATGCTGTAGAATGAGCGACTTCAAGAAACATGACTAACAGTTGACATTTACAAAATACAGGGAAGAAGAGTTGTGAAATATTGTGTACATCCAATGTAGCGACTACCAAGTCTTGCTCTAGTCGCTTCTGGGTGCGGGGAATCCAGGCAATAACGCACTCCAATGAGATAACGTCCAGACAGGTAAGGTTGGAGTAAATGTGTTGTTAATTGTGTAGGAGAAAAAAAAAAAGAATTCCTTCGTCCAGAATGGGAAGCGTTAGGGCGGACTGAATTGTTGGTGGGCGTGAAAGTGTGTAATTGCATGCGTGAATTGGCGTGTGAGCGGTAAAAACCGGGTGACTTCCCGTCACTCTAATTTCATGCACTGTCGCTTCCGCACTTTTATATGCCACGCCCCTACACAGACACCAGTCTTCGACCAATAGCAAACCCCAAAACAAACTAAATTAACTAAACACAAACAAACATAAATGGCTCCTACACACTGGCCCCAATTGTGTACACAGCACAATTAAACTTCAGACAAAAAAAGGAGCCTAAGAGCATGTAGCTCAATGCAGGAAATAGCTTCCTTCTCCTCAAACGGCTTCTTGTAGTAAGAAGAGCTTGGAGATAGGTCTTTCGAGTTTTCCAGTTTTTGTCTTCAGTTGTACGGACCTCACCAGTCCATTTTTATCTGGGTAAGTACCTGTAATCTTTCCCAGAATCCAGGAACGACGAGGAGCACTATAATCCATAACCACCACAATATCACTAACTGCAAAGCTCCTCCGAGGTTTGGACCATTTGTCTCTCTTGCAGCAAGGGCAAGTATTCTCTTGTCCATTTTTTCCAGAACAGGTCTGAGAGGTATTGAACCTTCCTCTGACGTTTTTCGATGTACAGGTCACTGTCTCGAAAAGCACCAGCCTGGCAGTAGGGTCTTCCAGCTGTATATCAGTGACATTAATCAGAACGTCCCGCTTAACCTTTGGATCTTCTGATGAAACAACTTGTGGTTCAAATGGCTTTGGCCACTCTTGTTCTGGATTTCTGAGGAAGTCGGGCCCATTTATCCATCTCTGACAGAATATAAAGCTATCCGCATTGAGCCCTCTTGATGCCTCATCCGCTGGATTGCACCTTGAGTCAATGTATCTCCACTGACAAACTTTTGTTGCTTCCCTTATAGCAGCCACTCTATTAGCAACAGATGTGTGAAATCGCTTGCTGTTATTACAGATATACTTCAGGACTGTCTGACTGTCAGTCCAAAAACATGAGCTGTTCAGATGAAGCAACAGCTCCCCTTTTAACATTTTGTCCACCTTAGCAGCCCGTACCACAGCAGTAAGCTCAAGGTGAGGAATAGTTGCCTGCTTTAACGGTGCCACCCTAGCTCACAACTTTTGTCTGCACATTTCCTGCAGCAACAGCTTAGGTAGCAAAGTGTATGGGTGCCAAGAACCCCAGTGGATAATAGATTGAGCTGACCGTTGAGAGGATGCCACTTCTTGTGTGTGGTCTGTCTTCCATTGCGAGCTGAAAGATAAACTTTCTGCGCACCAGCTCAGGCCCAGTGCTTTCTCTACGGGCAAATAATTTTGCTCCAAATGAAGCTGCCTGGTGGTCTTTGAGCGTCTCTCCCTCCTCTGGAATGGATGACAAAACAGCCCGACTGTTACTAGTCCACTTGAATAGCTGAAACCCACCTTTTGAGCAGAGGTCAATGAGGTCCGCCGCCAATTTCACCGCCTTGGGCTCTGTGGCCACTGATTTTTAAACAGTCGTCCAAATAAAAATGTGATTAAACAGTGTTGATCAATTGTTTTCCACACTTGCTCACATGATCTTCCGCTGTCCTTTTAAGAGCGTAGTTGGCACAGCTTGGAGATGAAACGGCTCCGAAAAAGTGAACCGTCATGCGGTACTCCACCGGGCTAACTGATGTGTCTCCCAAGGGCCACCACAGGAAGCGGAGGAAGTCTACATGCTTTGGAGACACTTCCACATGATGAAACATGGCCTGGATGTCGTTCATTGGAGTGATGGTCTCCTGCCTAAACCGAGTCAGCACACCAAAGAGAGAATTGGTAAGATCCGGATCCTGTAGAAGCTGACTGTTCAGTGAGGTGCCTTTTTAGCTTGCTCCACAATCAACTACAACTCGCAAGGTCCCTTTTCTTGGGTGGTAGACACCATGATGGGGCAGATACCACACACATCCACCCCTCGATCCTAGCTGATATTGAGGTACCACTTCAGCGTAGCCTCTGTCGATGAGCTTGGTCATAAATGCTGTGTATTTCTCCTTAAAAGTCCCATTTCTTTCAAATTTTCTTTTGGACTCTGAAGACGATTCTCCACAATGCACCGGTTGTTGCATAACAATGTCGTCTTTCTTAAAGAGCAGGTCCAGGCAGTAATGTCCTTTCAATAAACAAGCTGATTTATCTATGATCTCTATGAATTTCTTGTCCTCAATTGACATTTAATGCTCCTTGTCTAGTGTCTTCTCATTAAACTCCTGAATTGTATTGAGATACCAACGGCTCCTCCGGCTTGGCAACAGAAATTCTGATAGTATAGACAGTTGGGAAGCTTTCCTGACTGCTAACTACACTTCTCAAGGGTCCGTTTATGACCCATCCCAATAAAGTCTTCACTGCATATGGTCCATTACCTTGGCTGTTTATTATCTCCCATGGCTCCATTACCTTTGGTACATTGGTCCCAATCAAGAACCTCACGTCGGTGTCCAGTACTGGGAGCTTAATGTCAAATGTTCAAATATTGCCATTTCTCCAAATCTATTTGACGGGGAATGTTGCCAGTTGAGACAGGAATGATGTCTTGTGTGTAGACCTCTGGAAGCTCTATAAAATTGTTTCCTCCTAACTCAGATAACTCCAGTTGCTGCTCCAGTTACAATTGCTGGCAACCCGTCTTTCCTGACCCATGGTCCGTAACATGATGTGGGTTCCTGTGCCTTGCAAGTTCAGCTTATTTACCAAGCTGCAGGTGATGAAGGTAGCGGTGCTCCCGGAGTCTAAAAAGGCATAAGTCTTCAGAACTTTTTCTCTTCTCTTAGCCTTGATCTCAACAGGGACATTTGAAAGAGCATAGTTCTGTTCCCCATACCCCGTATAAACGCTGGTCTTTCGGAGAGACAAGAGCATTGCTCACCAGTGTTATAGTTGGTTTTGCTTGACGGTCTCTTACAAAATGCAGAATAGTGGGGTGCTTCAGGTTACAAGTGCCACAGGTAAGACGATTCTTACATTCCCTGCTGATGTGACCCACCCTTAAACATCCAAAACACAGTCCCTTTTTCTGAAGAACTCAATTCTCTCTTCATGAGAAACCAGGTTCAAATTTGGACACTCTAGCAGAGAATGAGACTGTTCACAAAGAAGACAGATTTCTAAAGGAATTATTCCAGGCTCTGTCATTTGCTTATGCCGCTCAGAAACTGCTGATGAAAAGGCAGGGATGCTAGTGGTTGTGATGGATGTTGCAAAGCTGCTGTCTTTGATGTTAAACTTTGATGGTGTCTTGTATGCAGGCACATGGCTGGGTTTGCTGTCGGCAATGTCGCTAAACAGAGAATGGGACAGGATCTTAACTTGCCGTATCTAGGAAAGTAGCTCTGAAGCCTCTGTGCTCCTGCAGCTCGTAAGCTGTTGATCTCCAGCCCTCTCACAGCTTGTAGGGCCACTTCATGATTATTTGCCTCATGTGGGATGGGGATGGGATTAATCTCCTCCATATATTGTATTTCGAATGCATTACCGCATTCGCCGAGAAACAAAGCAAAGTCCTGCAGTGCTTGAACATCTTCTGATTTTATAGTTGGCCGAGCAAAAACTTTGTCCATGTAAGCAGAGGCTATCTGATGTTCATTTCCAAAATTCTCGATTAAAAGTTCTTTAGCCTTCTGATATCCCTGCTGTGGTGGCATGTGCATGCACCTCCTCACCAGTTCTTTTGGCTGTCCTCTGGTGTACTGCTCTAGAAAATGCAGACAATCCAAATAGTTGTTGGTCTTTTGCTCCACACGATACTCAAATGCTCTCATGAATGAAATGCACTGCAGGGGGTCACCATCAAAAACTGAGGTCACGCTGAGGCAGAGTATCTGCCAACTGTTGCTGCACAACCATGGCTGTAATTTCATTCTGCTTTTGCATGATGGTACGGATTGGGTCAGTAGCTATGTCTGAAGCTTGTGGAGTGGGTAACTGTTGTTGTATTTGTGTGTTGTGCGACACTTGTTTGTGGCGCTGCAGGCTGAATAGAGATGGGCTTTGACTTTAGCAGACTATTCCCAAACTGGTTTCTGAAAGTAGGCAACTCAGCCTTTATTTTTGGTAACTTAGGTTTATCAGTGACATCTAGTGGCTGGTTATGGTATTGTCTTGGACCCTGTGCACAAGAGTTCACCATGTTAAACACTTGAGGTTCCATTCCAAGGTGCAGATGATGGTGCCTCTGTTAGATTTGGCTGAGCTGTCATTGTGGTAGGCTTGGGCATAAAGGCCTTCGCTTGTGTGTTAAGGAAACTACGTCTTTGCTCTATGTTTCCCTTAACAACATAGGGGTTCCTCCCATTAGAGCTTGATTTTCCTCCTATGCTTCCATCCTCCAACACAGACAAACGTGCTGCAACAGTGGCTATTTCAGACTCCATTTCTATTTGTTCGGCTTCCAACCTGTGCCTTTGCTCCTTTTCCTCCAACTCATGTTTCCTTGTAAGAGCAGCGGCTTTTGCAAAAAAAGCAGCTTGATCTGCCCGGGCTTGTTAGTCTAACATGGAGGTGGTGGATCCAGATGTGCGACTGCGCTTGCTTGAATGCTCACTGGTAACATTTGAAACGCTGTCCTCAGGATATACATCATCACTTTCCTCCGTTTCAACGTTGTCTTCAACGTCTTATAAATCCATCATTAGCGGCCTTTTAGACCTCAAACCAGACCTTTTGCCTGTGCTGCTCCTCCTTAGGCAAATTGAACTCGTTTAATAACGTATAATGAAGAGAGGAAGCCTTTTCACACAAAGCTTTCAAACCTTGTAACTGTTGTTTGACCGCGGAAACGTTTGTATTTGATAACAAAAATGCTCTTAAATTTGCTCACACGTTTAAAAGCATCACTCCTTTGATTTTGTGCTCTATTAATAGCAAAAGCAGCACCTCTCCACGAAAGCTTTCCTTGTCTTTTTCCATCTTGCATACCCGACGGACCAGCTACAGCGTCATCATTATTATCCACGTCACTCGGCCATCATTGACGCGCTATGACGTCATTTGTCTGCCTTACGCGCGGGCACTGCGCTCAGAAAATGCCACGTCCGCACAAAGGTATTCAGATACAGGGTTGCCGAATGTCCACTTGAAGCACGAACGATTGACAGGTGCCAGCAGAGACTAGCTGTTTGTCAAGCTAGCATCGTGTACCGGAAGACGCCGAGTGCGTGCCGCCTCGAAGCCGGTTCAAAAACGGCCATCGAAAGCACACACTCACCGGAGACGTCTTCTACGAGGGTTGTACTTGTACGTGCTTAATCAAGCTCACTTGAGAAGACGACGAGCGAGTATTTCGTCATCCTGCGTGGGTGCAGCACGTCTAACTTTGCTGGTGAGTCCGAAGTGGCTTGCTCCTTTTCCAAGAGGTCCGTCTTCACGTTCCCCACGAGGTCGGTTTTTACTCGTGTGGCGACGACCAAGTCTCGCTCTAGTCGCTTCCGGGTTCGGGGAATCCAGGCAATAACGCGCTCCAATGAGATGACGTCCGGAAGGTTGGAGTAAATGTGTAGTTAATTGTGTAAGAAGGAAAAAAAAACAGAATTTTTTCGTCCAGAATGGGCGGAATTGTTGGTGGGCGTGAAAGTGTGGAATTGCACGCGGGAATTGGCTTGTGAGCGGTAAAATCCGTGCCGCTTCCGCCACGCCCCTACACAGACGCCAGTGTTCGACCAATAGCAGACCCCGAAACAAACCAAATTCACTAAACACAAACAAACATAAATGGCTCCGTCCAAGGCCATATTACTTCTGTCTTTTGACTGTCAATGCTATTTTTGTTACTATCGCCTTATACTTATACTAGGAACTTTTCATTCCTAATGGGAACATTGCCTGTACTACAACAATGTTTTGTTACAATTGTTATACCCCACTCATCACTATTATTTTTTATTATGATTATCATTCATCAGGACTGCAATGTAAGTTATTTGCGATGATATTTAAGTGCATTGACTATTTAACGCACTGTCACATGACCTTCGTTGTTGTTCCTAAATGTCATTCATTCATTCATTTTCTATACCGCTTATCCTCATTAGGGTCATGGGGATGCTGGAGCCTATCCCAGCAGACTTTTGGGCGAGAGGCGGGGTACATCCTGGATGGGTCGCCAGTCAATCGCAGGGCACATATAGACAAACAACCATTCACACTCACATTCATACCTATGGACAATTTAGAGTCGCCAATTAACCTAACATGCATGTTTTTGGAATGTGGGAGGAAACCGGAATACCCGGGGAAAACCCACACACGCACGGGGAGAACATGCAAACTCCACACAGATATGCCCAGCGGAGATTTGAACCCTGGTCTTTCCTGATCTCCTGACTGTGTGGCCAATGTGCTAACCACTCAGCCACCGTGCGGCCCCGTACTGTAAATGTATTTACACAAAGTAGTATGACTACTACGTGCGTTAACCTCTGAACAACTGTTCATATTCCTCTGAGGTTTATTAAGTACATATTTGAACATTGTACTGTTACAGTGAATGTAGCCTCAGACGGGATATTTTTACGCGGCTTATAAAGAAAAGTCACTTTATTAGTGCAAACATGACGCAGCCATGCACTCCAATGTGAACAATAATGGCAACGTGACAGTGAAAATGTCTCTCCGTATTGCATACAAGATTGCATCATAAAGTAGAAGATCAGAGTTTCTTCAGTGATTCCCTCATCGTGTGCGTTCAAAGACTACCAAAAAAGTTAACTTGTCACAAATCAATGATTACATCGAATACATCAAACACATGAAGCAGTCATTCCTCCTGAAATCTTACAATCACAGTTTCATCATCACCATGGCAACAAATATCAAGGATATTAGGTGCACAATGCAACCTGACCTCTGACCCGAGCACAAAAAGGCCTTAAACTCCCAGGCCTCCCAGTAGTTAGCTAGATAATGACAGTCAGCAACGATGCTAACGAGCAGCCGAGCAGTCAAGAGGAAGTTAGTAGTTGTTTTGTTTGATTGACAAAACAATACTGCCGCCAAGTTTTCCATGATCGGTTAGTGAAGGGGGAATCAATCCAGATATTGATTAGATAACTAAGGTAGTGTCACTATCAGGTCCTAGCATCATGACACTGATATTTTTCAGTTCTCTTCTGTATATCTTTGTTTGTGTGTTGTGTTCTTCATATTGTTACATGGTTGCTATTACAATACTATATTAAATATTATATATATTTGATATTGTTACAAAGTCAGGGAATAAGTTGTTGATACAGGACAGCTTTTGAATAAAAGCAAATAGTCCTTTTTGCTTTCTTTACTTATTTGTATGTTATCCCTAACAATCATTGCCTCATTATGTTTTACTTAGATGTTGTTACATTTTCTACAAATAAGTTTGTTGATAGAAATATTTAAAATATTAGTCCTGTCATTTATTCTGATTATAATTGTGACCAACAAATTAAAAGCAAAATCACAATCATTCCATGAATGACAATTTCAAGTAAAATATATCACTATTAGCGCTAGTGGCTCTGTATTCACTTGGTATATGATTAATATCAAAATGTGCAGTATCGCCCACCCCTATTGGATAGGGCTGATTGTCTTCATTGTATTGCTCTCTGCTTTCTATAGCAGCTTCTCAATAAAGTTTGATTCAAAGGTATGCTACAACAGCAGCTAACTGGCTAACATTAGCACCGAATGGAAGACGCCTTTGGCATTCTCTGACCCGCAACCCTGAGATTCATGTTGCCACGACAACATTTAGTGCTTCTGCACGCGTGACTGTTTCAGTGCTCATTGGGCATATGTCGAATAGTGTGGAAGATCCAGTCCATCTTGGTGCTCCAGCCTCCATGATGAGCATCATTCATCTGTTTGGTGAAATACTCCAGTGCCTCCTGCTGGCTTTTTTCTGATTCAAAATAAATCATAACATGAATGATTTGTGGTGCTTGGATTTGAGTGTGTGTGTGTGTGTGTGTGACTTACCAAGCGCAAGGGTTTTCCTCAGATAGGCAATGTCGTCAAAGCTCTGCAGTTCAGGCATCCCGCAGCCAAGCAGCAGTGAGAACAAGTTGATGAAGAGGCTGGCGTGCTGACGGATTGCCAGGTACGCTTTGTAGCACATCTCCTGGAACCTGAGATGTGAAAAGACAGGTGAGAGATCTCTCCAACTCTGGGTTTGACTGTGGAGGACAGCGGGCAGGCACAGCAGATACCTGTCAAACTCTTTTGTCTTGGTTGACTCCTGGACTCCTTTGCTGATGACAATCAGGAAGTCCTGTGTTAGCACGAAAGGAACTCGCTCCCGCTTGTAGCCGAACTTCTTCTTCTTGTGGTCCAGGAAGTGACCGAAGTCGATGTGGAAGAGCTGCAGGAAGTCAGGTCAGAGTTTGAAGAGGAAACTGCACAAGGGGAGATCAGGAACCGCACAGTCACCTGCCCGTTCTCCTTCACCATGATGTTGGAGTTGTGGCGGTCACCGATTCCCAGAATGAACGTCGCCACGCAGTAACCCGCACAAGACCTAGTGAACAAGTCAATGGCTCGATCGTACCTGAGAGAAAGAAGAAGAGACATGTTAGAGTTAGCCTGACAGGTAAACAGGAAGACGGGCAGATACTGACGCCTCTCCACGATTTTTGTCTTTAATCCAGTGGTGCAGTGTGTTTGAGTTAAACTGCAGCGCCCCCTTCAGGCCTCCTTTACATTGAATCTGCATGATAGTGAAACTGTTCTTCACCACCTCGATGAGACCAACACAGTCTCCAATGGACAGACATCCATATGGGAGCATCCTAAGAGAAACATACACAGTGAGGCCCATATGTGAGGATGTTTTCACTCCTGAGGTCACTGGTCTCACCGCAGGTCTAGGCCTTGGTTCTGCCAGATGTTCTCCATGATCTTGATGATCTGCAGAGTCAGCATGTCCTGCCGCAAGTCTGCAACAGAAGAAACTCATTAACCACAATTCCCAGGGTCACCGTGTGTTGTTACCGGGCTTCTACCATCTCCATTCTTGAAGATGATCTCGTTGTTGGTGAAGAGCAGTTCAGACATGATGTCAGGGTTCTCCCAGTTTAACCACAAGGGGCGCTTTGCTGATGACATGATCCTGCACTCCTCCAGCCTACCGATGCATATCGGTTGCCAGTGTTGAAGTAGGGTGACCACTGGCTTACCATAGCACAGCAGTGTTTATTAGCCTAGCAGTGTGTGTCACCTGAGGTGTCCCAGCTGGTGCACCGGGTTCAGAGGAGAGACAAATCCCTGCAGAGCTTCCATGTAATCTGGACGAGACATATGTTCAACCAGGAACTTCATCTGAGTCTGACAACCAATCACAGAATCCCTGGTAAATCAGACTTGAATTCAGACGTAATGCTCAATTTTTTTCTTACTTTTTGCGTCTCGTCCTTCTTTTCTTGTTTTAGAGTATCTGTGAGGTTCACCAGTTTATCCATGGCCTCCACCTGCAGGCACAAACGCAGTGGCTTCCTGTGAATCCGCCAATCCGTGTGCGTATGACCATGCAACAGAGGCGCTCACCTGTCGGTTCAGGTGTTTCAGGTACATGCCGCAGGCTCGGCAGAAGGCTTCAAGCAGCAGGCCAAAACGACGCGACACCGTCTTGTTGTGCATTTCGGACCTGTAAACAACAGCCTGGAAATGATGTGGGGGTTTCATGTGTTCCCATCACAAGTCATCCACCCGCCTTGCTCACTTCAGATGCCAGAAGAAGAAGTGGCCTATCCTTTGATTGGTCAGCGCTTTCTTTATGAGGAAACGGGCCAGCGGGTTGTCCAGGTACATTTCATACTTCAGCACCTGGAAATACCATTCCAAAGCTTTGCTACACCCACTTGCGTCCATGGACAGCTACATTCTTTTTCCCGGTGTGTGGAGTGAACCTGTACAAGCTGCAGCAGGTACTGGGACAGCTTGTCATCCGTCAGACTCTGAACCAGGCAGCGCAGCGCAAACTCTCTTACCACAGGGTCAGGAAAGTTACAGTCCAACAACTCCAGAGCCAACTCCGCTTCCATCAGAGGCCACTCCTTCAACAAACAGTACATCTAAGGGTGGGAAATACGTGGGGGACGGTGAGTTAAAAAGGGAAAGGTGCTCTGTCACGAATGTACACTTATCCCTTGTGTTTGTTACTCCTACCTGAGATACTTCATCTCTGGAATTCCACTTGACGGAAAGAAGTAACTTCGGAAGAGACTCTGGAATATTGACACAGTAATGTCTGCAAAGAGACAAAATACATGTAGACACAATACAGTGAGAATCTCATGTTAGTTTGGTTCTCACCTGTGTCTCCACAGGAAGTCCTTCTCTTGTTCAGAGAGTTCATAGAGAGGATCTTTACAGCAGAGACATCGAAGCTGCTCAGCATCCGCTGCTGAAACACTGCTGTCACATGCCAGACGACTGTTCTACAACATGGAGGCAGACTCTTTCTTTCTACGTGTGTTACACCACTGTGTGCGTGTGTGTGTGTGTGTATGCTACCAGGCCATGTGTGTAGTTGAGGCCCAGCTCCCTGCTGATGGTCCAGTTGGCGTGTTCTTCAATTTGCTGCTCATCAGGAAACATCACCGGTTGGTTGAACCAGGAGAACTCAAGTTCTACACACGGAGACTCCTAGAAGTACATGTGTCACAACCAAACATCAGACTTGATTTACTTGCGACGCGAGAGGCCAAAACACCTGGTAGTGTACCTTGTTAGGATTAGAACTGGCCACTCCGATGGGGTTCAGCAGATCCTCGAGTCCGTGAGGGACAGGCCACAAACTGAGTGCCACTTTCCCTGACACCAAAATGTCCTTATAGTCAAAGAGGTTAACGTTTCCCCAGGCCAGTGGACAATGTTCCTGACACACAAGTGCACAGAAAGACTTTCATTTGGTAGGTTCTTCTCTAATTTATTGTTTCACTCCAGTCTTTACATGTTCATCTCTTTTTGTACCTCCTTGGCCCCTTTCCTTCCCTTCACAGAGCAGATAGACAGGCAGACTCGGGCTGAGCGGGGGAGGTCAGACAGGTAGATGTCGTAGGTCAACCACTCGTTCCACCTGGACTCACGACAAACGCACTTGTGTAGTCAGCGTGTGTTGAGGTTTCAGCCAACGTGTAGTGTTCGTGTTACCTTGGGTTGGAGCAGGGCACTCTTTGTGTGTTGACATTGTCACAGAGAGGCTCTCCTCCATGATAAATACCTGTCCTAACATAGATCTGCACACACACGTCATCAGACACAGAGAGACAGAGACACAAAGACAGGTACACAGACCTTGTCGATGTCTCGGATGTTGACGTTGACATAGGTGGCACAGAGCAGTCGAACCCTCAGCCGGGTGTTGAATGCCCACAGCGAGCGTGGAGGAGAACCGTCTGACCCTCCAAGACAGGGAGATGGCTGCGGTGTTCGACGACTGAAAAACAAACACAAAGTTTTTGAACTGGCGCCAGACTGAGCCGAGTGCTTATTTGTTCCCCATCCGAATGGCAGCCATACCTGTAGGAAGGTGTGACAAAGCCGGAGGCAGGAAGCTGTGAATAGAGACTGTCTTTGGAGACCAGCATGAGGTGAGGAAGACGACCCACGATGATACAGGAACGAATGTACTACAGGTGTGAAAACAGGTAGACAAGTGAGACAGTTTTGGGAAAACCATCAATGTAAGTGGTTCTGTTTACAGGCGGTTACCTTGTACTGACTGAGAGGATACTTTTCCAACAGGTACTCATCACAGCCACACACCTAAGGGGTAGGGGGTGAGTGAAGCAGTCATGTGACAGACAGGTGAGATAAACAGGCCTTGTTCAAACTGCTTATCTGGTTTTGATCATATCCAGATTGTATTCCGCTTGACAGCAAAAATCTTTTTTTCCCCCAAAAACGCGTATAGCCACACATGAAAACGGTTGAAAATAAGATTCAATTTAGTTTTCAGCCTGATGTGTCCAATCTGGGCAGGTCACACAAGACAACGGTGTCTTGTTTGGCACAAAAAAATCACTGATTGAAAGACCAACCGCAACTTTGACGGCAATGACAAACCAGTCCCTTCTAGTCAGCAGCTAACAACTTATAGGCATGATCATACTGTGGAGAGAACAAGTGAGCATGCCATGTTTTTGACTCAGTGGATTCTATTCAGTCTTTGTCTTTTAAGAAAGCCCCCCCAGCTGTCCTTCCAGATCCTCCCATGAAGACCATCACAAAGACCATTAGAAGTTTCTTTAAAGCAAAACGAAACAGGAGGAGCCTAAAAAAAACCAACATAATAATAATAATAAAAAAATAACATGTTAGGTTAATTGGCGACTCTAAATTGTCCATAGCTATGAATGTGAGTGTGAATGTTTGTTTGTCTGCCTCTGCGATTGGCTGGCGACCAGTCCAGGGTGTACCCCGCCTCTCGCCCAAAGCCAGCTGGGATAGGCTACCGTGGCCCTAATGAGGATAAGCGGTATAGAAAATGAATGAATGAAGGAATAATAACAACAACAATACTACTACTAATACTAACAATAAATACTGTTTTTTAAAAAAACATAATAAGCCCATGGCTCTAAACACTGTGTGTGTGCGCGTGTATGTGTGTGTGTGTGTGTGAACGCAGGTGTGGAAAAAATTGTTGCAGAGAAAAGAATGAAAAGAGCAATACACATTTTTTGCAGAATTTTGCAGCTCTAACAGTGATATAAAATTCTAATGATGCCACACAACAACTTCACATGTATGGCTATATTTCTATTTTATTATTCTCTGTTCATTGGCTTGTTTATATTCCACATTGCAACATATGTACTGATGCCATACCTGTCAAAATTTACATTAGGAAATAAGGGACATTTTCTGGAAAATAAAGGAATTTCACAAGCACCACTACCACTATTCCCTTATGCAGAGCTGGCGGTAACACCAGACTACCTACTGGGGCGCAATCGTATAATTAGTGGTATCTTTTGTTTTCAAGGCCTCACTTTACTGGCTACGTGATGTGCTCGCTGATGTTGCAAAAGAGGTGCAAAATATGGGAGGGCTGACAGGACTGATTCCTTTGTCATCAGAAACGTGCGCTAACAGGTCCACCAATGCAAACATAGCTTCAATATCTGATGTGATCAACAAATGTGATAGGACCCGGAGTGCCAGGCCGTATTAGACATATAGTAGGTGTACCTTCAGGATGTACTGGCCCTGGTACTCCTGGACACACAGGCGGAGCTGCTGTGGTGAAAGGTGCATGGATCTGCTCTTCTTCCTGATGGACTCCGCTATCAACTGCTCAGGCAGACTGTCATGACTCACCTGCGGAGAAAAGAATATTCATTTGTCAGGTGAGTAGCGGATGAGATTATCATTCTAGTAATTAATGGTTACCTTCAGTGTGTATTTCTGTTTGGAGTTGGATGGAGACACGATCACCCAGATGGTTACAATCAATCTCCCTGCACGGACACACAAGGAAACGCTTAAATTCTTTGGTTTCTTGTGGTCCTATTGTAAGTGTGCCCATGACAATAAAAGTCCTAGCTGAGTCACGAACCTTTGTCCAGCTTGCTGTAGATGTGCTGTGGAAGTTGAGGGCTGGACTCCACATTTGGGGGATAAACATAGAGAGCTTGGCTGTGGGCGCCGCCCCCTTCCCGCTCCTCCATGGCCTCTCTGCACACACTCAGTATGGCACGACGGAAATCCTGGACCTCAGGGTCCTTCATCATCTCAAACTCACAGACGGGCATCCCGATGGCAAATCCTGCTCACAAACATGGAATTGTAGTCGGGCTTTACGCCTCCTTATTCTGGCTAGTGCTTCATTGGACCAGCTCTTACCAATCTCCCGGTTCAAGATCTTCTCCTCACGGTTTCCCAGGGGCTCAATCACCTTAAGAATGGGGTGAAACAGTCGAAGGTCACACAGCCGCCTCGTCTCGTCATAAAACTCCTCCCGCTCCGCTTCCTGGGTCACACCTACAAAGATGTAGCTGGATTCCTCCTGTTCAGCCGCAGAGCAGAAGTTATGATCTGCAGCGGGTGCTGAGGAGCAGAAGTTATGATTTGCAGCAGGTGACGAGGGTTCGTGGGTCAGCCGCACCTGCAAAAGATGGTAGAGTGGATACTTCCTGGCCTCGATGAAGAGCTGCTGTTTGATGCTGATGAGAGGAGTCTCTCGAAGACACTCCAGACTCACCATCATCCCTGCACACAAGACAACAAGCTCATTGGTGTGTTGTATTCCAGAAGAAAAGGACACCAGAGAACAGGAATGACATCACCATCTGTCAAACATCTGCAGAACGACTCTGTACCATTGGGAAGGCAGCAGTCCACCAGGATGCGGGGGGGCATCAGATGGAGACCCCATAGTTCCCCTGACGAAGGTCTGGGAGCCATGTTAACTGCCTCCACTCAGGCGCCTAGAGAGACAGGTGGACATATTAATGTCATGGTCTGCACTTTATTGTGGAATCTTTTGAGGGGTATAGCATGGCTATAAAGTTTTATGAAACCTAAATGCGAGAAGAAGACATGTTTTGATCTTCTTTCCTTCAGCTTTTGTTTTCTTTAAGTCTTTGTGTGTTTTTTCTATAAGGCCATCAAACAAAGACCAAAAAGTAGGACACGTGCGCGCGCGCGCACACGTTTCCTGTTGCTGTGTGAGGAAGGAGACTTGTCATCAACATCATTATGAAGGTGCAGTCTTGATGATGCAACGAAGGACGGATTTAGGCTCCTTCTCTGCCCCATCGTCTCTTCCTGCCCCCTACTGCTACTCCGAACTTCTGACTGATGGTTTCCATGACAACACAAAGGGTAGCATCAGGCTCGGGCTCTTTGTTCGCCGTGCGTGTGTGCGCGTCACCTGAGCTCGTTCCTGGTCCAGCTGTGTTGTCTTGTCTCACAGCATCGTGGACTGCCAGCTCCTAGACGTGCGCCGTCAACCGCAACACACGCGAACAAGGAGGTCCATTACAAACGGCGTCTTTCCACGTCGGCGAGATGTGTGAGGAGGAAGCTGCTGCTTGCCGGGCAGGAGCAGAACAATGTGATGGAGGAAAGGGGGTGGGGGTGGGTGGGGGGTTGCTCGTCTTGCCGCTTCCTCTTAAAGGGCCAACATGCTCACGAAACAGCGGCTCTCGCTTTTTGCCTCGCAATCGGGTTTTACGCACGCCGGAAGTGGTTAGTTTAGGGCGACAGCGAGCCTCATTAACGCCGCAAGCGGTTAACAGTTTAGTGTGGACGATGGGAAGGACAACTCATAACAAAGGAAAACACCGACAGTCCTCCTTTATGGTGTCAGAGAGGTGCATCTGTCCAGAGGTGACGATCTCTGAACACGCTGCGGATCCGTGACGTCACATCAGCTGGTAATGTTACACACGTAAGTGTCAGCAAAGACTATTAATCTAGGAAAGGAGACAGAATTGAATTTGACATAATGTGAAAACCCGCTATGATGTGTTAATGAATATTAATGTTTATCATAATCTTGTTGGTTTCCGTCATTTGGAAGGAAGTGTGAAGATAGAAGTCACTTTTTTCTTTATTTTTGTGGGTCCTATATACTGTCATTTTCTGTTGATATATTAAGTATTTCGGAAGATAGAGAAATAAATGTCCATTTATTAACTTTGTCTTGTCACCAGTTCGTCTTGTATAGCAGTCAAAGTGATGGTCTCGTCGGCCCTTGCCTCACTTACGAACAAGACCCCGAGAGAGTTGAACTCCTCCGCCTGGCGCAAGAACTCACTCCAAACCCAATGGGAGTGCAATGCACCCTTTTCCGGCTGAGAACCATGGCCTCAGTATAGGAGGTGCTGAGTCTCACATCATGTAGCCGAAGTATGGCTAACTTTTCTCTCCAGCACTGGCATAGTCCTTACTGCGATGCACCCTTGCAAGGGTGCAGAACTGGACTAGTGTTTTATGACCGGCACAAAAACCACACTGCATTTCCTGTAGCTGACGTTTGGCTAACTCTTCTCTCCAGCACTCTGGAATAGATTTTCCCAGAGAGGCTGAGGTGTGTCATCCCCCCCGTAGTTGCGCCTCACCTTCATTTGAGGTCAACAGACCTTCACCCCTGTAAACCGTGTAGACAGGGCTTCTGCTGTCTGATGTGTCAGACCGAAAATCGTGCTTCGTGGCCTCACTTAATTCCTCTCACACCTGAGTTTTTGCCTCGCCCACTGCCGAAGCGGCACATCCCTTGGCCTACAGATTGTGGTGACTCAAGACATTCCCACAGCACATTTACCTAATTCTGGACACGCAGCCAATCCATTGACAGATTTCAAAATCTTTCTGCTTTTTCTGTAATTTGTGTAATTCCCACTTCAACATTCCCATCTTCTCACATTTTTCAACCAATTCAAACCATTTTACACATCATGTTACACATTCCGGCCGCACGGTGGATGAGTGGTTAGCACATTGGCCACACAGTTAGGAGATCTGGAAGACCTGGGTTCAAATCTCTGTTGGGCATCTATGTGTGGAGTTTGCATGTTTTCCCCGTGCGTGTGTGGATTTTCTCCGGGTACTCCGGTTTCCTCCCACATTCCAAAAACATGCATGTTAGGTTAATTGGCGACCCTAAATTGTCCGTAGGTATGAATGTGAGTGTGAATGTTTGTCTATATGTGCCCTGCGATTGACTGGCGACCAGTCCAGGGTGTACCCCGCCTCTCGCCCAAAGTCTGCTGGGATAGGCTCCAGCATCCCCGTGACCCTAATGAGGATAAGCGGTACAGAAAATGAATGAATGAATGAGTGAATGTTACACATTCCAAATATTCCTGCTTAATTCTCGTAGTTGCATTTTCTCATATCACAAAGTTCCTTTGATCTTATCAATTCTTACTACTTCCACATTTCTCAAATAATCCAAATCATTCCAACACCCAAACATTCAGCTCCTTTAAGCCATTTATTTTCCACATCCCCAATATTCCCACTTTTTGTGTAGCTCCACATTTTTTATTCAGCATTTGCGTTCCGCATTGACACACAATTAATACACAAGTTAACTTATCCAAAGGATGTTGCTGGGCTTCTGAAAGTTTCCACAGTTTTAACAGAGATCAAACATTCAATGCAATTCTGTTATTTGACAGGAACAACAGCTGGCTTGTCGGCGAACACCCTCATTAAATGGACCTTTGTCCATTTGTCCATTTTGTTTGTTAGCATGGTGATGTCCTACTGTCAGTGGGTGTGTGTGCGCGCAGAATGTGGTTCTCAGTTTCCAGCTGCTGGTTCTTCTCTTGCAGCTCTTTGATTTGCTCCATGAGAAGCTCCAACTCCTCCCGCACAGCCAGCATCAGGTGAGTCTTCCCCAGGTCCTGAATGACGTCAAAGGTTAAGCAATGATGAGCTCGTTTTTGTATAGCCTTTTGGTAGAAAGGACCGGTGGTGATTCTGGCTTGAATGACGCCCTGGGCGGATACATGGACATTTGATGAAGTCTGAGCAGCATGGTGGCTCCTGTAGAGGGCGCCCATCTGCCACACATCCTGGCTTGAGCTGAACACAAATGAATTGGACTTTTTTTTTCTTTCCACCTGGTGGCGCCCCCCAAGAGAACACCGCCCAGGGCAATCGCGCATATAGCCCATAGCTAGAACCGCCACTGGATAAGACTAAAATTCAGACCACTCACCATTGCCTGTTGAATGTTGTTGTCAATGGCAACTACACTACTGCTGCAATTACTGGAAGATAAAACATCAGTAACTTTAAGAACACGTCCATTTGACATAAACACTCATTTTAAAACAATCGTTTACATGGCAATATGCTCTCAAATTAAAAATTTTTGAAAATCTTATCAGTATTATACAGTAGTTATATATATATATGCAACACTGAAGAAAAGTGTGTGTAGTAGTATATATTCATGGTCCACTCAAAATTAAGTTAAAACACAGCCGTCAATGTCTAAAACAAATGTCAATGTCAAAACAGGTCGAAAACCAAAGTCACAGGCTTGAAATTTTATCCTTTAATCTTACAAGTCATAATCAGGCCTCTACAAAATTCAGAATTTCAGAATTCTATTCAATTGAAAGTATTAATTCATTCATTTTCTATACTGCTTATCCTCATTAGGGTCGTGTGTATGCTGGAGCCTATCCCAGCTGGTGAATTTAAATTGGCTCCACTTCACAGGATGTTGAATTGAATGTGAATTTGACTTGCAGGAAGTTGAATTGAATTCAATGCATTGCAGAGATATTCATTTTCATCAATGAAATACTGTTAACATACATTTTTCGTCCAAATGGAAGTACAGACACTAACAATAAGCATACTGTTTAATGTTGGAAAGTTTATACATTTATCTTCATTTCAAAGTGATCTAATAAAACAATGTTTTTGTAAATCCAGTAATAAGTACTTTTCAGCGTAAATTTGGTATCTAATGGCCAACAGTTTCTGAAATGTTTTGTCATCAAAGGATCATTCTGAGGCCCGTTGCACAAAACCAGGATAAAGGAATAAGCCGAGATATTTTAGTAATTCCAGCTCTACTAATCCATGAAGTGAAACAGAACATCCCTAGAAGTGAGAGTTGTCATTGGTGCAGACTTCAATGGACATGTTGGTGCAGGAAACAAAGATGATGAGGAGGTGACGGGCAAGTTTGGTATCCAGGAGAGGAACGCAGAGGGACTGATGGTGGTTGACTTTGCAAAAAGGATGGAAATGGCTGTAGTGAATACTTTCTTCCAGAAGAGACAGGAACATAGGGTGCCCTGTAAGAGTGGAAGCAGGAGCACACAGGTAGACTACATCTTGTGCAGAAGGTGTAACCTGAAGAAGATCAGTAACTGCAAAGCAGTGGTAGGTCAGAGTGTAGCCAGACAGCATAGGATGGTGGTGTGTAGGATGACTCTGGTGGTGAGGAAGATGAAGAGAGTAAAGGCAGAGCAGAGGACGAAATGGTGGAAGCTAAAAAAGGAGTGTTATGTGACTTTTAGGAAGGAGTTGAAAAAGGCTATAGGTGGCCAGAAGGTCCTTCCAGATGACTGGACAACTACAGCTACTGTGATCGGGGAGACAGGTAGGAGAGTACTTGGTGTGTCATCTGGAAGAAATGTAGATAAAAAGACTTGATGGTGGAATGAGGAGGTGGAGGAGTGTAAGCAGTTCGCTAAGAAGAAGCACTGAAAGGACTGAAAAGAGTAGACAGGAATACAGGTTGGCAAGGCAGAGAGACAGCGATGGGAAGGACGTGCAGCAGGTTAGGGTGATAAAGGATAGGGATGGAAGGGTATTGACAGGTGCCAGTAGTGTCATGGGAAGATGGAAAGAGTACTTTGAAGAGTTGATTAATGAGGAAAATGAGAGAGAATGAAGAGTAGAAGAGGTGACTGGTGTGGACCAGGAAGTAGAAAACAGTAAGGAAGAAGTGAGGAGGGCATTGAAGAGGATAAAGAATGGAAAGGCAGTATTTGCTTTGAGGATGTTGATAGAGAGGTACAGGGAAGGTCAGAGGGAGTTGCATTGTAGATCTGTTTTTGTAGATCTGGAGAAAGCTTATGACAGGATGCCTAGGAAGAACTGTGGTATTGTATGAGAAAGTCTGGATTGGCAGAGAAGTATGTTAGATCGGTACAGGACATGTATGAGGACTGTAAGACAGTAGTGAGGTGTGCTGCAGGTGTCACAGAGGAGTTTCGAGTGAAGGTGGGACTCCATCAGGAATCAGCTTTGAGCCCTTTCTTGTTTGCTATGGTGATGGACAGGCTGACGGACGAGGTTAGACAGGAATCTCCATGGACTATGATGTTTGCAGATGACATTGTGATATGTAGTGAAAGCAGGAAACCGGTGGATGAGAAGGTTGAGGGTTGGAAGTTTGCCCTGCAAAGGAGAGGAATGAAGGTTAACCGCAGCAAGATGGAGTACATGTGTGTAAATGAGAGGGAGCAAAATGGAAGAGCGAGGTTCCAGGGAGAAGAGAAAAAGAAAATGGAGGATTTTAAGTACTTAGGGTCAACAATCCAGAGCAACGGAGAGTGTGGAAAAGAGGTGAAGAAGCGTGTGCAGGCAGGCTGGAATGGGTGGAGAAAAGTGTCAGGTGTGATGTGTGATAGAAGAGTTTCAGCTAAAATTTATGGAAAGGTGTATAAAACCTCCCTGGTGAGGTGTTTCGGGCACGCCCAGCTGGGAGAAGGCCCCGGGGAAGACCAGGACACGCTGGAGGGACTATGTCTCACAGCTAGCCTGGAAATGCCTTGGTATCCTCCCGGTGGAGCTGGATGAGGTCGCCGGAGACCGGGAAGTCTGGACTTCCCTACTGAGACTGGTGCCCCCGCGACCCCGGACCTGGATAAGCGGAAGAAAAATGGAATGGAGGTCTACAAAACTTTGGTGAGACCAGCAATGTTTTTTTGTTTAGAGACAGTGCCTCTGAGGAAACGACAGGAAGCAGAGCTGGAGGTAGCAGAGATGAAGATGCTGAGGTTCTCTTTGGGTGTGACCAGGATGGACAGGATCAGGAATGAGAACATCTGAGGGACAGCACATGTTACAGGTTTTGGAGATAAATTCAGAGAGGCCAGACTGAGATGGTTCAGACATGTCCGGAGGAGAAATAGTGAATATATTGGTAGAAGGATGATGAGTTTTGAACTGCCAGGAAGGAGGCCTAGAGGAAGAACGAAGACGAGGTTTATAGATGTAGTGAAAGACTACATGAAGGTAGTTGGTGCGAGAGAAGAGGATGCAGAAGACAGGCAATTGATTCGCTGTGGCGACCCCTGAAGTGATAAGCCGAAAGGAAAGAAAAAGTTAGCCTGCTCCAGACCAGGCTAAGGTCCAGGATCTATTTCATCCCATCCCTTATCTCAATCATGCTTCCACTTGTTAAATGAGGACAGATGTCTTTTTATCAGTATTATGAATTTATTTCACTACTGTACGCAAACATAAATGTCCAAAATGTTTGGACAACCAAACAAGACTTGGATAAAGCAAGGTATTTTGGGAGATGAAGTGTTTTGTTTCTCCCAATTAACAATTTGAATGTTTTTACAATTTTAATCATCTGTTAATTGGCGACTCTAAATTGTTCATTAGAGTGTGAATGTGAGTGTAAATGTTTGTTTGTCTGCCGTGCAATTGACTGGCGACCACTCCAGGGTGTACCCCGCCTCCTGCCCAAAGTCTGCTGGGATAGGCTCCAGCATCCCCGCGACCCTAATGAGGATAAGCGGTATAGAAAATGAATGAATGAATGGTTTTATCTTAGTAGATTTTCTACGTTAATTTGTGATTGAAAAACAATTACTATAATTAAATATTTACTATAATAAAGTGTTGTGCATATAAAGTCCATACAATATTGTTTTTTATTTAAAATATATGTTTTAAACTGTGAAGCTTTATTGTTGGATACACCGTAATGCATTAAAAAATTATTTTGGGGGGATTTCATGGAATTTCAATTCTACTTCCTGCAAGTTGAATTAGAATTTTGCTTCCTTTCTGTAACCAAAATTCAAATTCAAATTGAAGAATTTAATTGGAATTTAGAGATCATTGTCACTTAAAATTCGAACTTTGCACAGCCCTGATCATTATCAGTGTTTAGTGTTGATTAAATGCTAACTTCAAAGGGGACCTATTAAACTCGTTTTTGGGCCTTTGTATCAAGTTCTGAAATCTTACAGCGCAGCTACACACACTATAATCTGCACAGTAAGATCTTCCAGACTCAACATTGCTCAACATTGCCTATACAAGGAAGTCCTGGTTGTGTGACAGCAGTGGAAACTCTGTGCAACACAGCGTGCAAAGCCATCCAAAACTGCTTTCAGGGCTCACTTCCAAATGCACAAACCTTATGTGAAGTGTTGGCATCATTTAACATGAGAATACAGCATTGTAACAACCTTTATAGGTGAGGAAAAGCATAATATGTCCCCTTTCATGCTCTGCGTTGACACACTTTGGTAATATCGTTATTTTCATGGGGTATCTCCTTTTGTTTTGTTTACTTACCTTGTGTCTGTCTTTTTAGATTTTGGCTACTCCTTCTGGCGGAGCTATGAGACGTCCCACAGCTTTGGTCAATCATCATCATCCTCACCACCTTCTTAGGCTCACCTGCAGCGACTGGATGGCACTTGACAATTCCTCGTCCTTAGAGTCACCTGGACACACTTCTCTTGCTCTGTGCTAGATGTTCGAGCTGGTATTAAGAGGTGCCATCCAGTCCAGGTCTGGTCTCCACGGCTGTTCGTCTAATAGCGCCGCCAGGTGGCCTCTTGCTTCGAGATTGATTTCATTGTGCTTTTTTCCGTGGTGTCATTTCTGTTAAACCCCCCTTCCGGGGACACCGTAGTTTTTTGTTGGACACTTTGTTAAAATTATTAAAGACTGTTTGGACACAGCCTCCTGTCCCTCTGCATCTTGGGTGTCCAAATGAAGGTCCGACCGCACCTAGTCACATCCCCTTTAACAATGTAACAATCTATTCAATTTGACAAATACAATGAATGCATTTTGAATTGTTGAAAAAAAATAAAATAAAATGAGACCAGTGTTTCAATAGTGTTGACATCGTGTTCAGGACTGAGCCAGTGCACAGAAAGGTAATCCACACATTGTTGCTTGTTCGTAACCTCAATGTAACCTCAATTGGACATTAATAGATGCATTCAATGTGGCAGATTACAAGTAGAAAATATGTTGTCTTGCTAGAAAATAAACATTACATCACATTAGTTGAATACTTTCAATGGGGACACATTTTAGCCAACACATTAACTGAAAATATTTTCAAAGTCGTCAAACTAATGTCTTGAGTTAAATCCTGAGTCAATGATGTCAAAGTCCAGAGACAATTTGCAAGTTGACCCCAAAGTCATCAAACTTGTGACTTGAGTCTGACTCGAATGCAAGTTGCCTGACTCGAGTCCACACCTCTGGTTGTATGTCTTGTCTAGAATGACAACAAAGCTTTTGTACATGTGAAAATCTTCCAGACACCCGACTCACGAGATTATACAAAAGATTGGGTCCACAAGAATGCTACAAGATAGCACAAGATTTTAAAGGGTTAATTTTGAATTTTTTTTTTTTTACATGCAGTTATATGGCATCCTTCCTGAGCCACCACTTTATCGTGGTGGAGGAGTTTGCAGGTCCCAATGATCCTAGGGGCAAAGTTGTCGTGGCCTGTCATGCCCCTGGTAGGGTGACCCATGACAAACAGGTCCTAGGGGAGGAACCAGACACCGAGTGGCTCAAAAGACCCTAATAATAAATAACACAAATGGACTTCGTTCTCCCTCGCCCGGACGTGGGTCACCGGGGTCCCCCTCTGGAACCAGCCTGGAGGTGGGGCATGATTACGAGCGTCTGGTGGCCGGGCCTGCACCCATGGGGCCCGGTCGGGCACAGCCCGAAAAGGTAACTTGGGTCCCCCCTCTCATGAGTTCACCACTCGTAGGAGTGGCCAAAGGGGTCGGGTGCTAAGTGAGCTGGCTGGCGGCCGGAGGCTCTGGCGGTCCGATGGTCGGCTACAGAACCTAGTTGTCGGTACGTGGAATATCACCTCTCTGGCAGGAAAGGAGCCTGAGCTGGTGTGTGAGGTGGAAAAATTCCGGCTAGATATAGTAATCACCTCAACGCACAGCAAGGGCCCTGGAACCAGTCCTCTCGAGAGAGGCTGGACTTCATTCCACTCTGGTGTTGCCAGCAATGGGAGGCGACGGGCAGGGGTGGCAATTCTTGTTGCCTCCTGGCTCCAAGCCTGCACGTTGGAGTTTAACCCTGTAAACGAGAGGGTAGTTTCCCTACGCCTTCGGGTGAGGGAACGGGTCCTGACTGTTTGTGCTGATGCGCCAAACAGCAGTTCAGAATACCAGCCCTTTTTGGATACCTTAGAGGAAGTACTGGGGAGTGCTCCCTCGGGAGATTCCCTTGTTCTGCTGGGGACTTTAACGCTCATGTTGGCAGCGACAGTGAGACCTGGAGAGGTGTGATTGGGAGGAACGGCCCCCATGATCTTAACCTGAGCGGTGTTTTGTTATTGGACTTCTGTGCTCATCACGGATTGTCCATAGCAAACACCATGTTCAAGCATAAGGGTGTCCACATGTGCACTTGGCATCATCACACCCTGGGCCACAGTTCGATGATTGACTTTGTGGTTGTGTCGTTGGACTTGCGGCCACATGTTTTGGACACTCGGGTGATGAGAGGGGCGGAAATTGATCACCACCTGGTGGTGAGTTGGTTCCAATGGTGGGGGAGGATGCCGGTCAGACCTGGCAGACCCAAACGCATTGTGAGGGTCGGCTGGGAACGTCTGGCAGAGTCCCCTATCAGACGGAGTTTCAACTCCCACTTCTGGGAGAGCTTTGACCATGTTACGAGGGAGGCAGCTGACATTGAGTCCCTGTGGGCAATGTTTCATGCCTCCATTGTCGATGCGGCTCTGGTTCGGAGAGGCCATGGAAAACGACTTCCGGGTGGCTTCAAAGAGATTCTGGACCACCATCTGCCGTCTCAGGAGGGGGAAGCAGTGCACAGTTAACACCGTGTATGGTGGGGACGGTGTGCTGCTGACCTCGACTGGAGATGTTGTGGCGGTTCGTTCCCTGTTTTTAGTGAGGGTTGGACTCCGCCAGGGCTGCCCTTTGTCACCAATTCTGTTTCGGTTTGGTGGCCATAGGATTTGTTCTCTGCTTTTTGCAGATAATGTGGTCCTGTTGGCTTCATCGAGCAGTGACCTTCAACTCTCACTGGATCGGTTCGCAGCTGGGTGTGAAGCTGCGGGGATGAAAATCAGCACCTCCAAATCTGAGTCCATGGTTTCAGATTTAAAAGGGTGGGGTGCCATCTTTGGGTCGGGGATGAGGTCTTGCCTCCAGTGGAGGAGTTTAAGTACTTCATGGGTCTTGTTCACGATTGACGGAATGATGGAACGCGAGATGGACATGCAGATTGGTGCGGCGTCTGCAATGATGCGGACTCTGCACCAGTCTGTCATGATGAAGCGAGAGATGAGCTGAAAGGCAAAGCTCTCAATTTATTGGTCAATCTACGTTACTACCCTCATCTATGAGCTTTGGGTAGTGACCGAAAGGACAAGATCGCGGGTATAAGCCCCCGAAATTAGTTTTCTTCGCAGGGTGGCTGGGCTCTCCCTTAGAGATAGGGTGAGAAGCATTGTCATCCGGGAGAGAATCGGAGTAGAACCGCTGCTCCTCCGCATTGAGAGGAGCCAGATGATGAGACTATTTTTCTCAGTTGGCCTGGGAATGCCTCGGCATCCGCCGGGCAGAGCTGGAAGAAGTGGTCGGGGAGAGGGACGTCTGGGCTTCCCTGCTTAGGCTGCTGCCCCCGCGACCCGACCTCAGATAAGCGGAAGAAAATGGATGGATGGATGACATCAGCGGTGTAGTGTCTCAACCCACTTTGTCCCTTGAGCTGAGTTCTGGTCGGATTTCGATGGTAAGAAAAGTTGTAGTAGTAGTAACAGTAGGTTTCTGAGGTCAACTTAAGTAAAGAGTTTGGCTTCTCAAAACAATATGCGTTCAAAAGAGTAATACAAAATACAAAAATGCCTCCCCCCCAAAAAATCAGACCTCACAATTGCTCTGCGTTACTTTTTCTCCTACTGTATCACTGCACACTGTCCACTGTTGGTTTTCTACAGAGTTAAATCTATGACAAGGCGACTAATATACATACTATACAGTATAATCTGGCACAATGCGGATGCACATTTTTTTCAAATCACAACAAAGAATCCCAGGAACGTTTTTGTGTGGACAGGGCCTGTATGAGAAATTACACTTTTGGGTCTCAAATTTCTGTCGACCACATATGTCAGCAAGCACTTGACAAAAAGAACGTAAGGACCAGGACTTGATTAATCAGTCAACACAGGTTGCTAGTTGACTTAAACAGGAGAGACTTAAATGGGCTTCACTGTAAAATTTTTAGCATGTACACATTGTGCTCATAAAGTTTATCGAGTGAGAGCAGGTTAAATGATTTAAAGTGGTTTCAAGATGAGCTGCGTGGTCTTCGACCAACACAAACTACCTGAACTCTGCTGGAAGGCTGAAGATGCTCTGGTCAAGGCCAAAGGCTGCTGAAGCCTGAATAGGATTTAGATGTGCAGATTCAGCAGGGGGTGGGCCTGGCTGAGAGCGAGACAGCCTGAGGACAGACTGAGACAAGAAGACAAAGCTGTGGTTTGAAAACTGATGAAGACAAAATGTTGCATTGGCGATTATTGGTCATACTACATGTCTCCTCGCACCTTGGTAGAGAGTTGCAATGAAGGAGGGAGGTTTTGTGCACTCTCTGGCAGAGGGGGGGTGGAGTTTGAAGTATTATCCTCTTGGAGTTGAACCTTAACTGGAACTGGCCCCCCATGCACTAATAAACCCACCTTCTCCTGATCTTTCACTTCCTGATGTTGTAAACGCAGTCTTCTTGGTTCCCGGCTAATTGACTCCAGCGACTCCAGTGAGTGGGCGTTTCTAATGCTGTCCATGACGGGCTTCAACCCCACCCCTTGTGGTTGCTCCCCCAAGTCTGTGCACATCCATCGACCACGCCGATATGTGTCGCCGTGACCTCGGCTGCAAGGACCGCTCCCTGTCAACCTCACCAGTCTGAACCTGGACGACGAGGTCCCCCGCACTAAGGCATCATGGGATATGTATTTTCTTCTCATGGAGGGTGTCGTGGGCTGAGAAGAGCTCCCCCGGGGACTGATGGAGGTGGCCATTGATTGGATAACAGTCAAGCTCATGCCAGGAGATGGTCGGCTGGAGTTTGAGGTGTGACCTGAGCCTGAGGTCACACTGGTGATCTGGAAGCCACTCTTTTTCCTTTCACAGTTCATCGCCAAGCACTCGCTCTCTGACCACACAAATACAGTACGTAAAAAGATTGTTTTTTTTAAGGGTAACGACTAAGCTCTAGAAATTAAATAAGTGTCATCATTACAAAGAGTGTTCAAACAGTAACAATAATTACCTTTACTTTTATCTGAATTCCATTCACAAAATACCCTTCTTCTGCAGTGGATGTATATGACATAACATGATATGAATGATATTATATGCTGATAGGATATACAGTTACATCTAAAACAATTGTATAAATAATACATGATACTATCATAATACAGGGTTTCCCTTAGGACTTTTTGAAGCTGTGGTAGTGGGCTGCATGGGACTCCCACCACTGTGTCATGCCGCTGCTGCGTTTGCAATTTTTTAAAATGACAAATAGCAAAAACGTTCATTCATTCATTTTCTATGCTGCTTATCCTCAGGAAGGTCACATGTATGCTGGAGCCTATCATTAGCTGACTTTGGGGGGGAGACGGGGTACACCCTGGACTAGTCACCAGTCAATCGCAGGGCACATTTAGACAAACAAACATTCACACTCACATTCATATCTATGGACAATTTAGAGTCGCCAATTAACCTAACATGCCGGAGTACCCAGAGAAAACCCACGCACGCACAGGGAGAACATGCAAACTCCACACAGAGATGCCCAACGGGGATTTGAACCCTGAACCTCTTGACTGTGAGGCCAATGTGCTACCCACTCGACCACCGTGCGGCAGCAAAAACGTTTTTATGACTTATTTATTTATTAACTTATACATTTCACTTTTTTCTTTTAATATCTTTTAATGTTATTGTAATTAATTTCTGTTTATTTAAAGACAAAGTCAACAAGTTTGATGAGATGCACAGACTACTTCCACAAGTTCCCTTGTCACTAAAGTTTTGAGACCTCTTGGTTACTTCATCGACCTTGGAGCAGCCACACATTGCACCAGGGCTGGCAGTGGCTAACACTGGGTCTCGGAGTGCCTGCACCTCTCACCAGGAGCCATCTGCGGCAAACATCGGGCAGAGGAGTGACTCCACTTCAGCCAGATTTGACTGAAAAACAGCTTTTGAGTTGTCACCAAAAGGCAAAACAAAGATTAGTGCTGTGAAAGATAGATTAATCAGGCATTAAATCAACAGAAAGCCCACTACAATTAAGTACTTGAGAAAGAGACAGCCTTACCAAGTTTATCAAACTGTTTGTGGACTCCACCAATGAACGTATTGATGTTTTAAAAAGACAAGTTCAAGAACCAAAGGACAGTATGCAGTACATTATCTTAAACAGGAAAATGATTAGATCAAATTTAAGCTTTTCAAAATCTCAATTGATCATTACAACTTGGAGAGTGGGATGCACACAATTTGTGACGAACTTGTAGAATCCAAAGCTAATTACTTAGAAAATCAGTCAAGAAGGAACAGTCTTCATTTCCAATCTCATCACTGGCTTTCCATCCCACTTGGAATAGAAACAAGGTACTCATGGACATGTCTCCCAATACCTTAAGGAGCTCCTCACCCACCAGAATTCTGTATGCACCTATTGGTCCACAACCAAAAACACGCTTCAAGCTACCAGAACCAAGCTCCGCACCATGAGCCAGGACGAGAACCTTCTCCTCTGCGGCTCCAAGGCTGTAGAATGCCGTCTATGACCACCTAAGAGCCTCGCAGACTGGAGTTGTTTAGACCTTAAAATCCAGCCTTTTAAAAAAGCATTTTCCAAAAATACTATGTATAGGTCCAGTTTTAAATTGATTTTATCACTATACTCATGCTTTGGTTTATAAACCTCCTTCTGTCACCAGATTGCTGAAATGTAATGTACAATGTAAATAAAATGTATCATTATTATTATGTTATTTTAATGGAATTGAAATGAAAACAATAAAAAAGGTCATTAATAACACAGCAGTTCCACATACGTATATTACCAACTTATTTTTGGCATATTTCCAAAAAAATAGCTAAAGTAGTACCTTTTTTCAAAACTGGAAACAAATATCAGTTTACTAACTATGGACCAGTTTCTTTATTGCCAAAATTTTCTAAAATAATTGAAAAGTTATTTAGCAACAGGTGAGGTAGACTCAAAAATAAAAATAAATTAATTGCAAACAGCCAATATGGATACAAGACTAACATTTCAACATCCACGGCACTAATCAAAATAACCCAGGAAATCACCAACGCTATAGACTGCAGAGAGTGCGCAGCTGCAGTATTTATGGATTTAACAAAAGCATTTGATCGATTAATCATTCATTCATTTTCTATACCGCTTATCTCCACAGATCTACAGACCAGCTTGTATTGAAAGTGCCAAAGAGCAGACTTAAGAGACCGGGCCTTTTCAGTCAGAGGTCCTGCCTTATGGAACAAACTGCCGCTACATGTTAGGCTTGCACCAAATTTGCCGGTTTTTAAGACGCATTTGAAAACTTATCTTTACTCCTTGGCTTTTAACACAAACTGAGAGTCATCGTAATTTTGTTTTATTTGTCTTGTGATTTTATGTTACCATTCGTTTTATATTTATTGTTATTTTATAGCCGCAAGGTGGCTGAGTGGTTAGCACATTGGCCACACAGTCAGGAGATCTGGAAGACCTGGGTTCAAATCTCCGTTGGGCATCTCTGTGCGGAGTTTGCATGTTCTCCCCGTGCGTGCGTGGATTTTCTCCGGGTACTCCGGTTTCCTCCCACATTCCAAAAACATGCATGTTAGGTTAATTGGTGACTCTAAATTGTCCATCGGTGTGAATGTTTGTTTGTCTATATGTGCCCTGCGATTGACTGGCGACTAGTCTAGGATGTACCCCGCCTCTCGCCCAAAGTCTGCTGGGATAGGCTCCAGCATACCCGTGACCCTGAATGAGGATAAGCGGTATAGAAAATGAATGAATGTTATTTTATATACTCTATTTTAACTATGCTGTGAAGCACTTTGGCCATGTTTGTTGTTTTTAAATGTGCGCTACAAATAAAATGGGTTTTAATATGGATTTGGATATCCTCAATAGGGTCATTAAGTATAATATCTTAATTAATAAAATTGAACTGTAAGGAATCAAAGGGTGTGTCATGAATTGGGTAAAAAGCAACTTAGCAAATATGCAATATGTGAACTTCTGCTTGCTTCAATATATCCTGTGGTGTACCCCAGGGGTCAATACTGGGACCAAAGCTGTTTAAGCTTGACATGACATGATAGTATTGTTTGAAGATGACACTATTGCATTTTGCTCTGGCAAAGGCACACAACGGCGAATAAATACAATTACAGACTAAATTACTATAGTAAAAAACTGTTTGATGAAAACAGATTAACCGTGAATCAAAGTAAAACAAAAACAAAACAATTTTATAATAGCAGAAAGGACATGCTTATGCAAATATAAATAAATGACGTGGACATTCACAGGGTGAGGAAAAATACATGTCTAGGTGTTACAATAGAAATCAAAATAGAAATATTTCAAAACTGACTAAAACCAAATTTGTTCTAGACCAAAAATCACTCCATACTCTCAATTGATAGGGTTAGTGATAGCGTCACTGTCTACAACGAGACGTTATGTGATTCTGTTGACAAACAACTAGTGTTTGATGATGTCATAACCACGCGACACCATACTACCTGAAGTGAAAGCCATAAGCATTGGTTAAAGAGACGGAAGTTGATGAATGAGTACTTTTATTTTTAATTAAATACATACATATTTAAAATTATATCACACTAATTAAAAATTTCATTTTCCAGCAGGGCTTGACACCTGCCAACAGAGCCAGAGGCTGGTTCAATGACCACGGTGTTACTATGCTTGATTGGCCAGCAAACTCATCTGACCTGAACCTCATAGGGGTATTGTCAAGAGGAAGATGAGAGACACCAGACCCAACATTACAGATTAACTGGGCGTCCATGACACCTGAGCAATGCCACAGGTGGATCGCCTCCATTGATTCAGTATATAATGCAAAAAGGAGACCCAATCAAGTCTTCAGCGCATACAAGCAAATTTATAGGTAAACGTAGACTAAGACAGTTGTTACTGATCCACAAAGGGAATTGCTTGGTCGCAGTAGCTCAATTGCAAAAGCAAAGAAAACAACTCTTTAAACAATACAATACAACAATACAATACAATACAATAATAAAATGACAATGTCATAAATACTCTTCAGAAGCCTAACATTTCTGCTTAAAATATTATTTAAAAAAAACACTCAAAATTGCAAAAACTAAAAGCTTGAAATATTTCATCTTATATGTAATGAATTTATTTAATATTTGGACTTCACTTTTTGAAACGGGTGGCCGAAAGTATCGAGTTGTTTTAATAGGATTCAATGTTTTAGATGTACCTGTAATGATATTATATGAATGATATTGTAATAATGTTAGTTTAACTTGAAGCAGTAAAACGTTGATATCGCTGTTTTCTTGTATGTTTGAAGTTGACTCAAAAGACGTAATGTTGCTTCTTCTAAAACATGTCAGCTGACTTCTTTTCAGGTTCGTGACGTCTCGAGCTGGTTCTTGTCTCACCTGTTCGACGTCTTTGAATTTCGCACAACTGTTTTTGCCCACGTCGGTTCTTAGCCGCGACTTGTGTCCTGTGGAAGAAAAAACATCCGAACTGCTGAATGAGGATCAAAATGAACAACATTTGCCTTCGACTTGGCTGTTGACAGTGTTGTTAAATGCCATTTTCGGTATGCGTGACGTCACGGGACGCCAGAACACTATGTAAACAGCTGCGCCGCTCGTGCTCAGCTGTAGTCACAATGGGTCAATTCTTTTCTTAGGCAAGCGCACACTCGCCCACTGCGCATGCGCGTCGCCGGACCGTACCACGCCTGAAAGTTGTTTTTTCTCCTGCAGCAAAAGTTGATGCAGTACTTCCGTCTGTTGCTCAACAGCCAGTGTTGGGAATGTGAACTACAAAAAAAATACTGTTCATTATTTATGTGGTGGGTGTCTTAACTTTTAGTATGTGTAACACTTCATTTGCTGAAGTTTAACAGTTTTGGTTGATAGATCACAAAAGCCCCTAATGATGAATTTTCCCTCGCCTGGACGCGGGTCACCGGGGTCCCCCTCTGGAGCCAGGCCTAGAGGTGGGTCGCCCCTCTCATTGGCTCACAACTAGTAGGAGGGGCTAAAGGGGGCGGGTGCTAAGTGAGCTGGGTGGCGGCCGAAGGCGGAGTCCTTGGCGGTCCGATGCTCGGCTACAGAAGCTAGTTGTCGGTAAGTGGAATGTCACCTCTCTGGCAGGGAAGGAGCCTGAGCCAGTGCGTGAGGTGGAAAAATTCCGGCTAGATATAGTCGGAATCACCTCAACGCACAGCAAGGGCTCTGGAACCAGTCCTCTCGAGAGGGGCTGGACTTCATTCCACTCTGGTGTTGCCAGCAATGAGAGGCGACGGGCAGGGTTGGAAATTTTTGTTGCCCCTCGGCTCCAAGCCGGCACGTTGGAGTTTAACCCAGTAAACAAGAGGGTAGTTTCCCTACGCCTTCGGGTGGGGGGGACGGGTCCTGACTGTTGTTTGTGCTCATGTCCTTAGAGGAAGTACTAGAGACTTCTCCCACGGGGGATTCCCTGCTGGGTGACTTCAACGCTCATGTTGGCAGCGACAGTGAGACCTGGAAAGGTGTGATTGGGAGTTTTGGCCCATGGTACTCTGGAGGAAGCTGACAGGTACCGGCAGGCCAAGCGGTCTGCGGCTCTGGCAGTCACTGAGGCAAAAACTCGGACATGGGAGGAGTTCGGAGAGGCCATGGAAAACGACTTCCGGGTGGCTTTAAAGTGATTCTGGACCACCATCCGTCATCTCAAGACAGGGGAACAGTGCACAGTCAACACCGTGTATGGTGGGGACGTTGTGCTGCTGACCTCTACTTGAGATGTGTGGACCGGTGGAGGGAATACTTTAAAGACCTCATCAATCCCGCCGACACGTCTTTCAACATGGAAGTAAGGCCCAGGGACTCTGAGGCGCGTTCTCCAAACGCTTTAAAGCCCTGCATCCTGTGGGCGTGTCTTGGTTGACACGACTCTGCAGCATCACGTGGACATCGGGGTCCTGGACTGGCCTACCGGGGTGGTGGTCCTGCTTTTCAAGAAGGGGGACTGGAGAGTGTGTTCTAACTATTGTGGGATCACACTCCTCAGCCTTCCCGGTAAGATGTATTCAGGGGTTCTGGAGAGGAGGATCCGCCGGATAGTTCTAATCTCGGATTCAGGAGGAACAGTGTGGTTTTCGTCCTGGTCGTGGAACTGTGGACCAACTCTATATGTAATCTGGTGACTGAGATGGGTTTTCAGTGTGTTTTGCTGTGTAGCTTCCTTGCTGTGTTTTGTGTATATATATATTGTATGTATCAAAAGTCCAGCCCACAGACTGTTGCCAGGTTACCCAAAAAAACCACGTGACCATAACGATCCCTCAGTACCGGCAATCAGCACACCTGTGTGATGGCACGTAAAGGAGCCGGAAAAGACGCATAAAAGGGCAACAAGGCTCACGCGGAGCAGGAACGGCACACGAAGCTGCAGATGATGTGGTCCTGTTGGCTTCATCGAGCAGTGACCATCAACTCTCACTGCATCGGTTTGCAGCTGAATGTCATGCGGCTGGGATGAGAATCAGCACCTCCAAGTCCGAGTCCATGGTTCTCACCTGGGAAAGGGCGGAGTGCCATCTCCGGGTCGGGGATGAGTTCCTGCCTCAAGTGGGGGTGTTTAAGTAACTCGAAGTTTTGTTCACGAGTGAGGGAAGGATGATAACGCGAGACGAACAGGCGAATTGGTGTGGTGTCTGCAGTGATGCGGACTCTGCTGTGGTGTGGACTCTATGTCGTGGTGAAGAGAGAGCTGAGCTGAAAGGCAAAGCTCTCAATTTATTGGTCGATCTACGTTACTACCCTCATCTATGGTCATGAGCTTTGGGTAGTGACCGAAAGGACAAGATCGTGGGTACAAGAGGCCGAAATGAATTTTCTCCGCAGGGTGGCTGGGCTCTCCCTTAGAGATAGGGTGAGAAGCACTGTCATCGGGACAGACTCAGAGTAGAACCGCTGCTCCTCCGCATTGAGAGGAGCCAGAAGAAGTGGCTCGGGCATCTGGTTAGGATGCCTTCCGGACGCCTCCCTGGGCAGGTGTTCAGGGCACGTCCAACTAGTAGGAGGCCTCGACCGGAAGACTGAAAACACGCTGGAGAGACTATGTCTCTCAGCTGGCCTGGGGATGCTTCGGTATCCGCCGGGAAGAGCTGGACAAATTGGCCGGGGATAGGGACGTCTGGGCTACCCTGCTTAGGCTGCTGCCCCCGCGACCCGACCTCGGATAAGCGGAAGAAAATTGAAGGAATGGAGGTAGATTTTTGATGTGTGAGCCTGTGACAACACCACCAATTAGCGGCGCGGTACAAGGGGGAGAGGTTAGACCAGTGGTTCCCAACCTTTTTTGCGGCGCCCCGTTTTGGAGATAAAATGATAAAATAGATTTCCCGACCAAAAAAATATGGTAATAATGAATGCCCCCGCAGTTTGAAAACCACTGGATTAGACAATTTCAAGGGCCCCAAAAAATCAGTAATTACTAGGGATGTCCGACATTGTCTTTTTTGTCAATATTTGATATACTGTATATATGGTATATTGTTCTATTCTCAATTTCTGATGGCGATCAACCAATACCAAAATGTGTAACATCACATCTCTCCTGTAGTGGAATATAGAAAATGTGGTGACCTGCAAAATTGTTTAAGACATTTTGGGTCGTGAGGTTGTTGCTAAACAGTTGTTGCTTGTTGAGTTGAGTGGAGAGTAAATGATTGTTGCCACCTATCTCGACTCCTGTCTCGTGAATTGCATCACCACATTTGGTGACCCTCAATGTGGGTAAAAATGCCGACTGACAACAGTGACAAGGAGGCCGTACCGGTGCCACTACAAACTAACAAGTTGGATAACATTGTTGCTATCATTGACACATCGAAACCCAGTTTGACTGCGAGGAATAGCACAGGAAGTGACTAAGTACTTCCACGTAGTGGCCGCACTGGATGCCTCGACGACCAGTACGGGGAGCCCATAGATCTACACTGTATATGCAGCAGTTTTTAAAATTGGTTCGCATTATAGGGAAAAACCTACCCGTATTACATTTTTATGCCAATATCAGGCTGATAATATCAGTGGGCCGATATCGTCGGACATCCCTAGTAATTACTTTATTGAAACAAACAAAGAAGGAGCCCAACATGATTTTTTTCATGGGGTCCCTGCTACCATGAACATTTTTATTTTATTTATTTATATATTTTTATTTATGTCATTTTACTTGGACAAAAGTGGCTCTTTGCAAATATTTCACTGGACCTGATTAGTTTTTGCTCAGTTTCATTGAGACCACACAGAGTTCTGCCACCTGTGTCACTATGGAAAGAACATGGCATTTTATTAAACAGAAAGAAGTTGTATTAATACAGTTTTGAAAGTATTTCTTATTAACATTATCAATTAATTGCCATGTTGTTAGAGAAGATCAAATGAAGGTCAGGTGTTGGTGCTCCTGCAGGCCATACAAGTGTTTGTGTTGCTCGAACAGTTCGCTCAAGTGGTCCAAGTAAACTTTATGAAGAGACTCGATGTCATCGCTGCTTGGACTGGGATTGGGTGGGACACAGATGGGTTTCCCCACTGCAAACAGACACTTAAGTGGCATGGAGACACGCATGCTAACCATTTGTCACTTTGCTTCTACAAGGCTGGCACAATTAGCCCTAGATCGTACCAACTGTCAGGATGGGTTTCCTGTATGGCATCAGTCCAAAGCTGTACTGGAAAACTCCTCTAGCATGGAACAGAGGCAACGCGACTCCCATAACAGTTTGCAGCCGTTCCTGTCACAGAACAACAGACTGGCATCACTTACAATACCTACAGCAGTGGTTCTCAGTTATTTTCTGTCGTGCTCCCTCAGGAGACAGAAATGGTCCCCCCCCCCCACACACACACACATTAAAAATAATATTGAGAAACTAATAACATCTAAAACTGAAACAAAGAAAATGCAACAACATGGAAAGCTGTGAAGCAGACAAGCGAACTCAAGAGTCAAACAGCATATGACTTTTGTTGAAATTTGTACATGTAACATGGGGGCCAGCCCCACTATTTAAAAAGCTCTAACCTACAAGCAGTACTTCTACACACAACACAGTTGGCATCGTTCGTTTGGTTTTGCTCTTCTCCAGTTTCTCAACAAGGAAGAGAAGCCTACATCCTAAAAGCTAACTGGTAGAAACCAGCTAGTCAAATGGACAACGTAACTTTCCACATCACTTACATGCGGTTGCTAACTTTGTGATTAAATGTGTGTGTTAAAATCTGAATCCAGGTTAACACTGCCAGCCTTTTTATCTTGACGCTTATATTGCACAAAACAAGAGCATGTGTTATTGTTGTGTAACTACTGTACACAGTCGTTATGCTGCCATTGCCGTTTCACTCTGCTTAGTGATGATGATGAAGTTAAGAGTACTACAATACAGAATAAACACCCATTTTTCATAGAAAAGCCCCAGTTGGAGCTCACATTTTGTCAACAAAAGTTTTGCTGACTTAAGCGAGCACTTTCTAGTAATAATAAGAACACGATGGACCAGGACTTGATGAGTTGGTCTACATGATGAATTGTCAACATAAGCAGTACCGACTTAAGCGGGTTCGATTGTATAATAGCAATTGTGATGCTGTTAAGTGTCCCTGCCTCCTTTGCCAACCACCTGTAGCGTCCGGAGAGGAGAACCGGTCGGGTTCTGAATCTGATCGAAAAGCTCATTTTCTCCGAAGGAGAAGACGGGAACCAGCTGAGCTCTGTGTGAAAACAAAAACAAATGTGTCAGTGACCTGCGGACTTGCCCCACACACATGCTACTCACTCACCCATGTCTCAGCGCCATTTTGATAAAACCCTTTCTGTTATTCACCTGTAAAAAAAAATAAAATTTTATCGACATGAACAATCATAAACTTTTATTTCACACCTGTAGCGTTAAAGCTCCTGGCCGAGCATCCAGCGACTCTGGTGCTCCGCCTACTGCAATGACGGCGACGTTTCCTCCTTGAGGACGACTCAGCAGGTAAGAAAGACTGGATTTAGAACTTGATACCAGACCTGAGAGACAGACACGTGCCACATTGTTCTTCTTGTCTGCGTTTCTAACAGGTCAGAACCTTTGGAAGAAAATGAAGCAACTGCAGCACATCACAGCGCCAATCAGGAGGCAGCCTTCAGATTCCTCTAGGTCCCAATGTCCATACAGTCCAATGGCGGCAACCACATTTCATTCAGGAACAGGAAGACAGACAGGTGTGTACCTCCAGTCATGATGTAATCTCTGAACAGTGGTACTTGAAACCAGAAAGGCAACATGAGCAGGTGAGACTTGAGTCCAGGAAAAAGACTGGAGAAACCCGTAGACTCAGTGCAGAAGTTACAGAACGCCCCGGCAACCAACACGCCTAGACGGAACAAGCCAGTGAGTAAGACAGGCCAAGATAAACAGGTAAACGAAAGAGGCGTGCGTCTCACCATGCGGATGAAATCCAAAGATGTAGTTCTTGTTTGGTTCCAAGTCGACTGTCTTCAACAGCTGAAGACAGACGAGGCTCGTCAGTCCGTAAATCAATTATCTTCACTCAGTCATGCAAATGAATCCACCTTTACGGGAAAGTAGTCTCTGAAATATTCCCACACACTCCAACTCCTGACCCACTGGGATCTGCGACCCCCACGACTGGGCGTGTCCCAGTCCAGCCACAGCCAACCAGCATAGAACAAGGCTGCCATCCACCATGTGGAGAAGGATAGGAGGACAAAGGCGGCAAGAGAGCACTGGGCTGAGGGACAAACAATCAGGTTAGGTGGACATGCCCTGGAGAAGACAGGCAGGTAGGCGTTACCTAGGCCCAGGAAGGAGAAGAGCCATTGCAGCACAGCAGCAGTCTGAAGGCGTCTCCTCAGTGGAACATTGAGTGGGGCAAAGCGGATCATCATGGCCACAAATTTAGTTGGCTCTTTGTCCTCCCACTGTCCACACTGTCACAAAGTCCACAATTCCTGGGATTGTTGAGACCTAGACAAACTCTGTACACTCTTGTTTGACCACGGCGCGCGCGTGCACGACTCTCGTGGGTGGGACGGTGTTGGCCAATCACAGCTTAGAGTGAAGCATGTTCACGTGGGTAGTATGAGTAAACGAGGCCAATCGTCGCACAGATGAAGAAAAGAACGTGAAAATCATGTTAGTAACAGGAAGTGACGTAATTTTACACGAGGCAGGCAAAGACAAACTTTTGTCTGACTTTGAGGAGATACAAAATATTATACTTTTGACAGTGACTAGTGGGTGGGTTAGTGTTTTACACTTTCAAAACTAGAAATATCCACGCAGTGTGTCGACGGAACAGATTACGCGCAGTGCAGTTCAGAAGCGACAGGTGGCGCCCAAGCCTTACCGCTGTAGTTTGGGACTAGCCAAACCAACTACGACGTTGAAGCAGAAGAAGAGAATGAAAAGACGAGAAGGAAGAGGACGTTGTAATGGTGAGGCTCTTAGCACTTCCCACGCATCTACCAGTCTTTTCTGTCGTGTTGATGGTTCATTAAACTATGCGGTCTGTCTGTGCATGCTAACATGCTAACGTTCTGCTTGGGATTCAAGGATGCATCTCCATCATCCCTACGCTGTCTGTGTGGCTTAACTTTTTTTGGTTTTGTTTTAAATGCGTTTTGGTTATTTTCAGCCTGGTTATTCTCTTTTTTGTTTCGCATAGTAATCACACGTAATTAGGACATGCACGATTGTCCATCACTGGACTTGTCCAGTGTCACATGACAACGGGCATAATATATTTAAACAGTTACTATATATTCCATCGTTTTTGCTTATCGGCAGCATGATGGAAATGTGGTGAACACGTCTGCTTCACGGCAAGGCTGGTTGTCGACGTCTCTGTGTACATTTTTTCCACTACTCTATGGTGGCCCACAACTGTGGTGCAGCAACGTCCTGCACATGTCTTTAAAGATGGACATCAGTCAGGTCTGGTGCCCTTGGTAGCCTGACAAACCTTTGTATTGTTTTGTCAACTTGCAGCATTTCTCTAATCCAGTTATTTTGGGGGTTTTAGTATGTTTAGTATGTTGTTGGCATTTGCAGCATTTTCTTTTCCATTAGTTTTTGATCTTGCAGGGTTTTTGATTACAGTGTGTTTAATTTGCAGCATTTTCCCATTTCATGTGTTGAGTGTTTGAGTGTTTTTGGCTTTGGATCATTTCCGCGTTTGTAGCGTTATTGCATTATTGTGCATTTGATACTCAGTGTATGATGTTGATAAGCAATGTATGATCAACACACTTAATTAGAGCACATGTATGTTTGAACACAGGGCTGTAGTTTCCATGGCGACCACCAAGCACAATTCCGAGGTTGCTGCGGTGACCAAAACTACCTCTCCAAGCAAAGAAAGGGCAAAACCTGATGGCCACATTCTCCGCCGGCGAGCTGCTGAAGTTAGGCGTGGTGAAAGTAGAAACTGTGGTCTAAAAGAGAAAAGAAAGCTTCAGAAAGGCAAGCGGCGTGGCCATGATGAGAAAGTAGGTGTGACGGTGAAGAGGACATGGAGTGGTGGGAAGCGGCGATGGGATAAGAAACATTACTGCGTGTTCTGTCGCCGACCACAAGTGAAGATTGCTCGCCACTTGCTCAGGAAACATGCAGATGAAAAGGAAGTTGCGGCTGCCAGCATGCTGCCGACAGGTTCCAAGGAACGCCACCTTTTGCTGGAGCAGCTGCGCTGCAGAGGCAACTACATGCACAATATTGAGGTTTGTTTTCTGTTTGATTTCCTATGTTCCAATCAACCGAGTGCCAGCGTAATGACTTCTGTGCAGGTGATCAAACAGGGCCGTGGAGAGATTGTTCCATGGCGTCAGCCCTCACAGGAAGTGGATGCCAGGAACTACCTTCCGTGCCCACTCTGCCTTGGCTTCTTCCTGCGTGCTGACCTCTGGAAACACCAAGCCTCTTGTCGCAAAAAAATGGCCTTTGACCCCTCCAAAGATTCTGGTCACATGATAGTAGAGATGACCTGTGACCCTACAAAGGATGCAGCCTCTGACTCAACAAGTGATGGGATCAGAGACATACCAGAAGATGCAACTATTCATCCATCAATATCGGACAAGGTTGGAGCTTCTGAGCACGTAACAACCGTTTCTGAACCTGGGATGGAGCCTCCTAAGAAGCGCTGTAGGGTCCAGGCTGCGGCATCCCGCCTCCTGCCTATTTGCAGCGAAGCCTCTGAGAGCTGCAGTGAAATCTTGCACCGTATGAACCAGGACCATGTGTCGTATCAGGTCAGTTCACACAATGTTTTATCTGTCTATGTCCTTTTGTGTCTCAACTTGTATTTTCCTCCGTCTGTCCAGGTAAAATCTGATTGGTTGATCTGTAAGTATGGGAATACACTGATGGGCAACCAAGACAACAGCCAAATGAGGTATGACTATGTCAGTCAGAAGCTGAGGAAGCTTGGCAAGTTCCTCCTGGCTGCTAAATCTTTGGACTCCGGCATTCAGAACCTCCAGGACCTTCTTGTTCCAAGATGCCTCAGCTTGGCATTGGCTGCTGCCAGGAAGGCATACGGTTATCAGTGGAGCCGCCCCCCCCTAGCAGTGAAGACGACGCTCAAGGCTATTTGTGAGATTGCCATAGGAGAAAGCCTTCAAGATGGCAACTGGGAGACTGCTGCCAGGACCACTGACTTCTATCACCTCTTAGTGAGGGACTGGGACAACCTGGGCCTACTGTCCACTAAATCAGGTAGCTGTGGATTCTGACGGGTACTGGTCTAGTTTGATGTGATTTTGAATGTCTCATTTGTCAGCACAGCAGCAGAAGAAGATAACCTGAAGAATAAACTGGCCCAGTCAAGAGGTGAAAAGAAGTATAAAGGGCCCGGTGAAGAGGACCCTCTCCGCCAACCACAGCGTAAGTTTTGTGACGTTGCAACAAAAATATAGTTGTTTAAAATTGTAAGCCATGGTTTATGGCCAACCATGACTGGTTTGGAGAGACATCACCCAATTTGTAGGTGTTTAAGTTTACTTTGACATTTTGGCCGAGATGCTGGAAATATGAACATATTAATCGATACATAATCATCGATTATGTCACCAGGTTTCATTTTAATGCCTGTTTCCAACTAAACAATCTTGACTGACCACTGATCCCAACGCTGACTAATAGTGCTGAATGTTTTATTGTTTTCCAATTTAAAATGGAAATTTCAGACAGAGCTATTTAGTAATTAGCGTAGCTGTGTTTTTTGCATCCCTGAACCAGCATCTTTTTTTTTTCTCTCTTTCTATTTTACACATTCATGCTGTCTCCCTACCACATAGCTGTAGTATAAAACAATGTAGCTTTTCACCAGATGCATTGAAAGGACGGGGAGGAGGTGGTTCGTCAGTCCCTTTATTGCAGTGCTTCTCAAAGGTGAGGGGCGTGGTGAACTGTAAGGGGGCGTGAGAGGCAGGGAGTGCTGTCCATGTTACTGCAGACCTGCCAACATGTATAAATTTATCATACTCAACATGCAGTTTGACTATTACATATTGACTAAGATGCTTGCATGCTTTACAGCTATCCATTTTGTTTGCATTTTCCTGGTTTCAAATTTGAGGTTAGTCTGTGCAAAACAGATAAATGAATAGATATCAGTTTATCATTAGCATTTGAAATTGGGGTGCTCCCATTATGCGTAGTCTATGCCTAAGCCTTCAACGTGTCCTTGTAGCGCCTCTTCTGACCTCTTTGCAAGCTTTTGCCAAGTTGCAGTTTACCAAAGAAGAGTTTCTATGGTAGCCGGTGATCTGGCATGCGAAAAACAGGTCCTAAGTCCAGGTTCAGTGCATTTATTTTGTTCAAGAAAGAAAGAGCCACAGCTGACTTGCAAATGGTATCTTATCAAAATCAGAGCACAAGGACCTTGTTTTTTGTGATTGCGTCAGAAGGCGCACACATGCTTGTGGACCAGTGGGGGTGCAGGTAGGTGGAGGGCTCTCAGATTGCTAACACCTACAATATGTTTTGAAATTGATTCATTCTTAATTACTGCTGTTGGTCAAGGACTTTAAAAGTGACCATGCATTTTTCTGGATAATGAATACATTTGAAAGCAATTTTTGACTTTTATTTGTAATTATTTATTACAAATAATTTATTGTTTAATTATTTAAGTGTAATTAAAGTAATAGGTTACATAATAGTTGTAATGTTTTGATATAATGATGTAATTTTCTTGTTTTAATTTTAATGTTTGTAAACGTTACTGTATTATTAATCCACTGAAGCATGATTTCAAGAAAATCGTGGCTCAAATTGAAATTCCAATATCTGACGGAAAAATGTTACTTAAATTTTTTGCTAGAAGTGCTCACGACTACTGATCTCTGAACCTTTATTCGTCTTTGTGCTTCTGACAGATTACATAGTACTTCAAATACCCCACTACCTAGTACTGTTTGATAAATGTCTGATTGTCTTAATGTCTGTAGTCCCATCTGAGAAAGTAAACCAAAAGATGGAGTCCAGACCACCTCCAGTGACAGGTGGGCTCCACAACCATTGTTGTCAGTAATATTTGTTTTGGTGCATTATTTATTTAGTGGGTGTCTCATGACCGTTTTGCGTTTGTCTCTGTAGCACACAAGAAGGTCCAGCGCCGTCCGTGGTCGTCAGCGGAGAAAGAGGCTGTCTGGAGACAACTGGGAGTCCATTTCTTGGTACAGACAGTACCAGGCAAAGAGGTCTGTCAGCGATGTCTGGACCTAGAGCCTGTTCTGAGGGGACGACACTGGAAAGACGTAAAAAACCAGGTTCACAACCAGATCCAGAGCCAAAAGAAACAACAGTTCCATGCTCAGATGGATCTTCGGGAGAATCGGGTTCAACAAGATCTACCCCAAAACCCGGTAAAGCAACAGCAAATACAAATGAAGCCACGGCTTAAAGTTCTCACTCAGGACCAAAAGAAACAATTGTGTCATATCGAATTGGAGCCAGTGGAACTAATTTATAATCAGAGCATCAAACATCATTACCAAATCCAAACGGACCAACAAGTGCAGGACAGTCTTGAGAATAAACAGCAGTCCCAGGCCCAAATGGACCACCAAGACCACATTCAGGTCCACAAGGAGGTGCAGTACCATGCTGGACTGGATCACCAAGAACACATGGAGGACCACAAAAGACACTTTTACCATATGGACCAGCAGAACCAAGGACCACAGATTAATATTAACAGGGAGACTTTCACTGTTTCACCCTTTGAACCTGATAGGACAGAGTGTGGCCCAGGTAATTTCCTGGACAAGACTGTCAGTCCTTATGGACTTGCGCAAAGAACCCCTGGGCCCCACTTGGACCAGATGATATCCAGAAGCATATGGACAGATGAATGTCTAGAACACAACCTCCCTGTCAGCAAGCCGCTGGCCAGGACCCTCCTCCAGGATGTGGTCCCTGGAGGACATCCGCCTAGCCCATATTCCAGGAATACACACTACTGAGTGTACTTTAGTACAATGTTTGTCTTCTTCTGATTGATCAATGTCCACATTTTAGCCTCTATTCCTTCCATCCATACGTTTTCTGCCGCTTATCTGGGTACAGGTCGCAGGGGCAGCAGTCTCGGTAGAGAAATTCTGACTTTTTGGTCCCCAGCCACCTCTTCTGGTTGCAGGACACCAGGGCATTCCCAGGCCAGCTGTGAGACATAATTCCTCCAGCGTGTCCTAGGTCTGCCCCAAGACCAAGCTCTTCACTGTATCTTTTAGGGTGACTCCAGCCAACCTGCAGAGGAAACTCATTTCCCCCCCTTGTATCCGCGATCTCGTTCTTTCGGTCATGATCCAAATCTCATGACCATAGATGATGTTAGGAACATAGACTGACCGGTAAACAGAGAGTTTTGCCTTTTGGCTCAGCTCTCTCTTCACCACGACGGTCCGATGCAGCGACCGCATTACTGTAGATGCTGCGCCGATCCGTCTGTCGACCTCTTGCTCCAACCTTCCCTCTCGTGAACAAGGTAACATAGTCAGGAACCTCCTATGACAATATCACGCCCAACTGAAATGACAGGTACTATGTGATGTGATGTAATTCAGGCTGTACTGCCAACAAGCCATACAAGGTCCATTAAGGGTGTTAATTCGGCCTGCTGAACATTTCTAAATGTATTTTGAAACAATGGTTTGCAAGGCTATTTTTAAATTAACCAATGTCATGAACAATAGAAGTAAAAATAGCGCTTTCCAGTGATGTACTGGTCATTATGGTTATCATATGGGCTGTGGTATAGCAGCTTCAAGTACATCAGGCTTTGATGCAAAGCAAAGGGGAAAGGACAAAGATTCTGTAGAAAAGGGATTTTTTCTTTAGTTTTTTTGGTGTGTTTGTTGTGTGTATTTTTTTTTTAGTGGTAACATAAGGAAGTTGCCTGGGATGTTCACATTCTCTCGTGTTTTATGGTTGTTCACATTGTAAACCCCAAATTATTTTTCCATAGAAGCCATCAGTGCACACATCTGGCAGATGTTTGAAGTATTCCTGGAAAAAACATATAAGTATATACAACAGTTTGAATGACAGGTAGATATTCCGGCATCCCAACCATTTTTTAAATCCAATGTGGCCTACGAAAACTTAGATCGCCATTTCACTAGATCATTTGTACCGTGATGGACTTGCACTTCCTGGCCCCCACTGGCCTGCACTGACACTGATTAGTCATGCTATGACCAGTTTACTATGATCGTCAATTTTATTCTACTCTATTTCTAACACTTAATGTGTTTTTTTTACAGTCTTTGTGTTGTTCTGATTATTTGTAGTGTGAAAGTGGCGACTGCCATTAACTACTTGAGAGAGGAGCGATTGTATTATTGAAACCTTTTTTACACACACAAATGTATAGTTATGGGCAGGGGTCTGCAACCCGCGGCTCTGGAGCCGCATGCGGCTCTCCAGCCTCCTTGTTTCGGCTCTATTTGCTGAACACTGTGATGTTTTTTAACACTGAAGTAGGGAAAATATCTGACAGACTTCCAGGTCCCTGAATGCTTCTACTGTCTTCTGACTGCTGATGGGATGAGCAAGGGAGGTGGGACGGTAGGCTAGTGTAGCAGTGTGTCTCACTGTGTGGGGGAGAAAAAAAGGTGAAGGAGTTTTGAGTTGAGTCTGAAACAAGTTACTGCGCAGTAAAATAAAACAATGTAATTAACAGGAGCATAGCAATATGTTTTATTAACGAGAAGTGCATGAAATTGTGCCATGCTTAGGCACGGATCATGCGCTAACACTAGCTGAACATACTGTTCTTTGTCTGGCGGGTGCCCTGGTACGATCATTTTGGCTCACAGTCGTCCCATTGCGATTCAAACACTCCGCCCTCATGCTATCGGACTTAAAAAAAAAATTAATTAGTTAATAATTATGTCTGACATGACATTGCAAAAAAAATCCTCCGGTTCTTTGTGGAAGTGGTATGCTTTTGGTTTCTTATTTTGTTCTTCTTCCCCACTCAGTTATAAACCTTTTCTTAAATTTAGAATAAATAAATTGTAGGCTAGCTCGGCATATTGCTAGCTCGGTATATTCTAGCTCGGTATATATGCAGCGGCTGTTTCTTATGTCCAGGCCACGGGTTATTGTCTTCCTGGGGAAACTAGTTGTAGCTCACACATTCCATTTTGTTGTCTGTCAGATAAGATATTTACTTATCTTAAATAGTAATTTGGATTTATTCTGATAATATTGCAATTTACTGCAATATTTCAACTTTATATTACTAAAATTGTCATTTTTCTTTATAATATGACGTTAGTCTTGTAAAATTACAATTGTTCTCATAAGTTTGCCATTTTTTTCTGTTGGTATTTTGACATGATTTTTTGTAAAATTATCGCTGTTTTTTCAGTTTTGGCATTTTTTACCTGTTTTTTGCTAAATTATATTTTTAGAATGGGCCCACCAGGCTGCAGTTTAGACACCCTTGGCCCAGGATGAGTACAACATTTGTTGCATTTCCTGTAAAAATGATTTAATGGACACCAAATTTACTCTGTGGTGGCACCGTGGGCGTCATACTTGTACTTGGCATTTTGCATCAGGCAAACTAATAAAACCCTAATATAATACTGGAGAAAACGCTGAAATAATGAAATGAAAGCGTTGTTCTGTCACCCCCCCCCCCCCGAAACACCTGATAAACTGTTGGTCCAATGAGACGACGTTGAAGCAAGTGCGTGACGTCGAATTATGAGCGCGCTCAGGGGGCGGAGTCTAGTCTGAAGCAGGTTCTGATTGGCGTAGCGAGAAGCGCATACGTGATGTCATGTTAGCGGGGCTGTGGGGGAGGAGAACTGCAGTGACATCATCCTGCCCTGTCTTCCTCTCGCCCCGCATCTTCTTCATCGCCATCATCATCGCCATCTTCGTAGATTGCCACGCGCTGTATTAGTGCGTTTGAGTCCCCGACGCACCCGCATCATCCTCATCATGTCTGCAGCCAAGCAGGAAGACCGCAAAGGCGCGAGCGACTGGCGGGAGTTCTTTTGGAATCCGCGAACTCACGAAGTGTTTGGTCGAACCGCGTCCAGTTGGGGTGAGTTCACTCACGCACGCGCACACAATCGTTTCCGAAGGTGTATGTGTGCGTACAGCAAGGTGTTGCTTTCCACTAAAGTGGTAGCAACACAACAATGTGATGGAAGATGCAATGCACAATGCAAGCTTAGATGCTTCTACTCAAATATCAGCTAACATGAACCTGAAATAAGCGACTCATTTGCATTCTATCATGCCAACGTATATGATGTGATGGAACTCTCATCCTACCACTTGGGGTTCTCGTTTCTGATTGACTGAAGAGCAGTGTGCGGTGTTGACTTTCTTCTCCAATGTGCTGCCCCCTTCTGCTCTCATTTTGACCTTTGGTTGCGACCATGTTTCTGCATCCTTGCTTCAGAAAACGGAAGTGCATCCACTCTTTGCATAACACCCTCTGATGATGTCATACATCCCAGCATGCACCAAAGCAGTGGGACTTTGGCCTTGCTACAAAATGAAGGAGACACACACACACCACCACAACACAACAAGCGGCACAGTAAAGCATAAAGTGAATGAAAATCTGTGTGCGCGTGCACGCGTTAATCAGGATTATTTGCAGAGATGTGATTGAGTGAAAATCTGTTCAAACATTTTTCGTACTTCTGAGGACCAGTGATGACATCATCTTGAAGGAACAGTCTGTCATTGTTGCAAGAGTCTACTTTCAATTTTGTAGGTGTACAAGGTGAGCCATGATTGGGGATCTTATAGAGCCTGATGCCAAATCCCCATATCTCTCCCTTCTAGATTTCTTGATTTGGCGGTACTTGAAAGTTATGGTGTATTTGGTGAATATATTTTTTGTTTATTTGCAAATCATAAACAGAAAAAAAAGGAAACACAATATATAAACAATTAACATTATTGTACATCACTGTGGGAGAGGATGGAAGCCAAAAGAGGCTTATATAATTACCTCCCCAAAATTATATAGTACACAATAAAAAAAGTAAAACCATTAAAGATACATATCCAAATACAAATTGAATTTTATAGTCTTATATTCTTCCACTATGTACACTCCTTTTCAGATGTTTTCTTTATAAAGATAAAGAGCATTGGTGGTATAGTAGCTAACATAGCTGCATTCCAAGCAGTTGACCTGGGTTGGATTCCCAGCCAATGGAAAAGGCAAATAGCTCTTTTTACCCCGCCTCTCTATAGAAGTCAGCTGGGATAGGGCCCAGCATACCCCTGTGTGTGAGCATAAGCGGCATAGAAGATGGATGGATGGAAAAAATAAAAAAACAGAAAGGATTTATCAAACGCGAGATGGACAGGCGGATTGGTGCGGCGTCTGCAGTGATGCGGACTCTGCACCGGTCTGTCGTGGTGAAGAGAGAGCTGAGCCGAAAGGCAAAGCTCTAATTTTACTGGTCGATCTACGTTCCTACCCTCACCTATGGTCATGAGCTTTGGGTAGTGACCGAAAGGACAAGATTGCGGGTACAAGCGGCCGAAATGAGTTTTCTCTGCAGGGTGGCTGGGCTCTCCCTTAGAGATAGGGTGAGAAGCACTGTCATGCGAGAGAGACTCAGAGTAGAACCGCTGCTCCTCCGCATTGAGAAGAGCCAGACGAGGTGGCTCGGGCATCTGGTTTGGATGCCTCCCGAACGCCTTCCCGGGGAGGTGTTCAGGGCACGTCCAACCGGTAGGAGGCCTCGGGGAAGACCCAGGACACGCTGGAGAGACTATGTCTCTTAGCTGGCCTGGGAACGCCTCGGCGTTCGCCGGGAATAGCTGGGTGAAGTGGCCGGGCAGAGGGACGTCTGGGCTTCCCTGATTAGGCTGCTGCCCTCGCAACCCGACCTCGGATAAGCGGAAGAAAATGGATGGATGGATGAAGAAAGGATTTATCAATGAACGGACTCTACCCAAGATGGCAGTTGACTTCATGATTTTTTTTTTTACAGACCAAATCAATGTAGAATTTCCAACTAAATTTTTCATCTACAATGACACCTAAATTTTTTATATGAAAATTGCAGGTTATTTCAGTTTTATCTATATATAAGAGACGTATATGAGACATTGATGATCTAAAGGAACATATCACCAATACCATTACAAGCATAGCTTCAACTGTGCTAATGCAAGTTTATCAACTAGTGGAAAACTAGTTGATAAACGTATAAATTAATTAACGTATTAATATGTGTTTTTGAAACAATGGTAACCATATAGAGGACATTATATAAATAAAAATGGTTGTCCAACATGACTGATTATTTCTCGTATATATATGGAAACATATTTTCCACTCTATCACACTCACACGTTCACACGTTTTCCTTTTTGGGACTCAGGAGCGACTCTGCATGTGCTGTGTGAGATCAGTTTGAGGATCACAGAAATCCTGTTAGTCCAAACACGTTAATCTGCTGCAGACAGCAACACTTTTAATGACTTTAAGTCTGCCTGAGAACCAGATGTCTGGAACCACGTGGACTGGAATGGTTTGATCTGGCCTCTATGAGGTTCTGATGGTCCCTGCAGACCCCCTTGAATGTTGTAGTGTTCCTCAAGTCCACGGACATGAAGACTTTTTATGGTCCACTGAGGAAGATCCACAGTCTTAAAAACATATCCCATGAATTCTTATCTAGGCCCTTGGACGTCCGCAGTCTGTTGCTAGCTCGGGTAAAAGTGTCAATAGGTAAAAACCAATAAGAAGATGAGCAGCAGATTAGACCCTCCCCCTCCATTCATCATGAATTAGGTCATCGGAATGGGGTGGGGCTAAACAACACAAGAGGATTATAGAGAGAGAGCCACGATGGGGGAGGGGGTAATGCACTGCCCTGGACTGAAATAACGAGTCAAAATATTAAATGTCAATAAATCCCTTTAGGTCTGATCCTCCTTTTTTACCTGGTATTCTACCTGTTCCTGGCTGGGATGTTTGCTCTCACCATGTACATCATGCTGCTGACACTGGATGACTTCAAACCCACCTGGCAGGACCGCCTGGCAACCCCAGGTGGGACAGCAGACACATTTATGGGCTGTGATTGGCTGATGAGATCCAGAATGTGATCGACTGAAACGATATTGTCTTTCAGGGATGATGATTCGTCCGAAGGGGGACCAACTGGAGATCACGTTCTCGCTGTCGAACCCTCAAAGTTGGACAGGCTTTGTGCAAAATCTGGATGGGTTTCTGTCCCGTAAGCAAAGTCCTATCTAATGACCCCTATCATTAAAAAAAATATGTTTCTACATGAAATTACTTTTGATGAACTACGCCGTCATTTTCCCATTGCAGAGTACAATGACACCCAACAAGTTCAGATGAACGACGACTGCCCTCCAAATCAATACTTCATCCAAGAGGACAGTGGAGAGGTGCGTCTGTCTGTCTCTGGTTTGACTGTCCCACCTGCCTGTCTGTCTCACGTGTCTGTCCATCAACAGGTGAGGAATAATCCAAAGCGTTCCTGTCAGTTTAATAGGACAATGTTGAAGGAGTGTTCTGGGGATTCTGATCCTTTCTATGGTTACAGCCGAGGTCAGCCCTGTGTGCTCATCAAACTTAACCGGGTATGTTGACCAGAGGTAACCCTGTACACCCAGTGCCTGGTTTGTTTGGCTTTAATTTCTTTGTTTGTTTGACAGTAAAGGCATCCTCCAACTGTCTGCTTTGTTTTCTGCAGGTGATTGGAATGTTCCCAGGAAAGGACGGACAGTCTCCTTTTGTCACCTGTGGAGCTAAAGTAGGCCTGTCTTGTCTTGTTATATTTATTTCTCACTCCTTTCTCCCTCAGTTGTACAAAGTGGGATGAGATGAGTTGGTAAGACCAATAGAACTGAGAAAAACCTTTAGTAGACTCACATGTAGAACTGTAGCATTCTACCTGAAGTTGGTTCTATCAGGTAAAAGGTTAAAACTGTAAAAGTTACAACCATTATAAATAGCGGGCGGTGTACTTACAAAAAATCATTTAATTCAATTAATTTGCACCGTTTTTCGGTCCCACCTCAGACGGAAAAGTATGTTTCTTCCTATTTGCAAAAGTTCATATTGGGGAAATAATGCACCCTCTAACGGTTCATCGCTTTGATGGTAGGTTTATTTTTACAGAAATATATTAATTCATTTTAATTTGAGTTCAAATTTCTTATAGTTGCTCAACAGGGTTGTGGAGGGATTTTGTTCAGAGAAGTTTCCACCTTCATGTTTGACAGTAAGGATGATGTCAGGATCATATTCACCTCTTCCCGGCCCCTAAACACATTGAGTCTACTTGATGCCAGAGCTTGATTGTGGTCTTATCTGACCACATTCACATAGCCTAGTCTGAACCACCAGGAAAAAAATGACTAGATCACATCAACTCCCCGAGGAAGACCTTATTTTGTACTGTTGACCAGTTGAAAAACTGCTGTGGAAGTAAACCTACTACCTCATATGTCATAAGCAACTTTTAAACCAAGCTCTTGTGGACAAAATAAATTGCAATTATTGTTGGAGAAATGCTAGTGTGCTTCCTGACTACTGTTATTAGTATTAGCATGGCAGTATTAACCTGATTTCTACCACAGAAACTATTTTTTGTTTTCAATTGTCAGCCACCGTAAAAAAGATTTGCGCATGTAATACAGATCTATTATCATTACAGTCAAGGTGTAGAGCAAAATTACCACAGCAGCTCAGTTTGATAAGCATACATACAAAATATCATATGAAAACAAAATAATCCAAATAAAAATAAAAATATGCAGAAATGGAGGAAAACCATGTCAACATCAAAGCCCATTCTCCTTATGTCTCCTTAAGCGTTGGCTAGCGCACTTATGTCGATAACCGCTTACACTGACATCAGCCAATTTGAGGGATCCACTGCATTTTACACTGAGTGAGAGTAGGTTTGTGTGTATGCAGAGGGATGACAGCGATGAGATCGGACCTCTGGCTTATTATCCTCCAAATGGAACGTTCAACCTGATGTACTATCCTTATTATGGCAAGAAAGCTCAGGTAAGGCTATACATATACAGGTAACACAATACATATCATTGTACTGTAGCTCTGTGTGTGGTTTTGTTGTTTGTTCATGTTTTGCTTCCTGTGTGTGTCTCAGGTGAACTACACACAGCCGCTGGTGGCTGTCAAGTTCCTAAACGCCACTTTCAACACTGACATAGACATTGAGTGTAAAATCAACTCCAACACTCTCGCTGCTGGCAGCGAGAGGGACAAATTTGCTGGACGGGTGTCCTTCAAACTACGAATCAACGACAAGTAGAGACACAATTTGACCACACTGCACTCGAGACTTTGATCACCTCAACTCTGTTCATCTCTGCAACTCGTTTTTGAAGCCATTTGTTATCTCCAATTGTGGTCATTGAAAAAATTTGATATTTTTTGGCAGCTTTGCCATAAACATGCTGACCTGTTACACTCCCTCACAGTTTAATGTCACCAACCCAGCAGCAGCAAAATCAAACACTGTATTCATTTGTGTATCTATTTATTCCTGTATTTATTGATTTTTTGGATATATCACGCTAAGTCAAGCACTGTAGAGCACACAGTTGTCTTTTACATACAGTACATATCCTGGAAGATCAGTTGACTGTTGCATAGATTAGTCCACAAAGTGATGTCTTGTGTTCTCTAAGAAATCTGGAGATAAACAGTGGAACCATGGTTTTCATACGTGCCGGTTTTTGTAGGATTCTATTTGTGATGAAAATTATTACTTAAAAACGTCTCTGATTTTGTACCCTGCTTATCATATGGCCAAAAAAGTGCACCTAACAAACTTGTCCGTGGAATCAAGTGGCAAAATTGGTTCTTTTGGAGTTGGGGCTAATAACAATAATAATTATAATGATAATAATACCACACAAACAATGACAACAAGCTCCTATTTGTCTTTTCACCCCTACTAATAAATAGTGTGCATTGTGCACTGATGAGGCAATAAATGCCACTACGTATTAATGAGTGTTAGAGGAGTCTGCTTTTAAAGAAATTAAATACCACTCCATTATAACTTATGGGAAAAATAGATATGGTTTTCATACGTTTTGGTTTTCGTCACACCTTCTGGACCCGCTTAATGAAGGAAACTGAGTTCCACTGAGCAGCTCCAATCACTCACGTGTCAACGGTACTTTTTTGTTTTGTTACATTTTCCTCTTACTGTGTGTTACTGTAATTAGTTAATTCACCAAGAGTGGAATCGGTTAGTCTGATTTTAGTGTTGTTGCCCACGTGACACTCACACCTCACCTTTGTAAATGTACTGCCAATGAGATGTTGTATGATGTCATGTGACTTGATTTCTCCTGGCTATTGCACACATGATCACGTGATTAAAAACACAATGACTTTATAATTTATTTTGTGTTATTTGAAAGGTTTACTTAGCGATTGGCCTGTTTCATACAATCACGTCTAATGAGCAAATTGGTTGCTGATCAACATCTTCTATTGATTGCAGCGGTATCAGCAAAAAGTGTACATAAACGAAGCTTCATCTTGTTCCTTATGCTGTAGGCCAGGGGTACCTCAAGCGGGCCATTTGTGACTCATGGCGTGTCGTTTGTTGGCCCATGGCATACTTCCATCCACCTATCCATCCATCTCATCCTTCCTTGGGTTGCAGGTATGCTGGAGCCTATTGTACCTGACTTTGGACGACAAGCCTGGTACACCCTGGACTGGTCGCCAGTCAATTGCAGGGCACATATGACATTGTTAACAGGTAAAATAAAATCATGGAGCTACACTGAAAAAACAAAAAAAGGGTTATGACAAAAAAAAAGTTAGCAGAGGATTCATGTTGGCCCACATTACTTAAATTATAGCCCCATTGTAAGGTTTATGCTATAGCTTCCCTACATTAATATTGTCATAATTACTATCATTTTAATGCTTCTGTAATGGTGAATACACAGGTATAGTACTGATAAAGTGTAATTATTGTAATTAATGAATTCTGAAATTTACTATTTTACAAAAAAAGGAAATTATATGGCACAATGACAGAGACACTTAAAATAACAGAAATAAATCTAAAACAAACAATAGTCGGACATATTAAAGTAACACTAGAAAGACAGTGATGCAGGTAAGTATTAAAGCAGTTCAATAGAGGTGGGTTAAGAACATACATATATTTTTTACTTGCATTCCAGAGGCAAAAAAATCGAATTTGCAAGTTATCAATGCCAAAGTTATATGCCAGAAACCCCAGTGGTTCTTACGTGCGAAAATGGATTCTTTAGTTGTGTTTTGATGAGTGACATTTTTGAAAGATTCATTGAATATTGATGGTCTTAAGACAGGCGGTATAATACATGTGTTTATCCCTGTGCAGTTGCTATATGATAAAACAATACAGTACTTTCATTTTTCTGTGTGCGGTTATCGGTGGGAAATATTTGGATACCTCTGCTGTAAACTCAATGAAGCATCAGCATCATCAACGTCATACACCCTATGTCCCTTACCGTCTGCCGTAGTCGTACTGTTGCGCATGCGCGTTCGCTGGTTAAACAAGGGAAGGGACCTGAAGGAGGCGCATGCCTGCAGTCGGGAGAGTTTAAGGTTTAAAAAGCGTCAACGAAGAAAGTTGGAAAAATCTCGGAATTTGCAGAGAGTGTCACAGGGAAGGAATGGACCAACAGGAGTGGTAAGACTGCATAAAAACGTAGAAAGAGCCGACTAAACGCATCTTAAAAGCTGGAGGCTAACAGCTAGCGTGCTGATGAATCATACAGGTTTAGTTGATACCTCTTTAGGAAGGTCGACACATTAAACCGCCTAACGACACAACAAACTTGGTGATTCTATGATGCACTCATTGTAAGAAAAATGCAATCAAGTAACTTAGTAGTTTTGCATTGTTTTGGGATTTACATCATGGGTGTCCAATGTGCAGCGCTGGGGGCTAATTTGGGCCAGCAGCTCGTATTGTTATTGTACCTCAGCCTATTGTAAAAGTTCAATCAATTGAGTATCAAAGTTGCTGGATGCCATGGAGACAAACTCTTCCCGCTTTGAATATGTAAACTATGCACTCTAGTTATGATGGTTGTCAGCTTAATAGAGCAAATTGGATAAGATTAACTACTAATGTTAGATATCTCTGAACGTATAGCCTGTCATAACATTATCGTAACTGCAAATTATTTATTGGCACTCTGAGAAGGCTTTTATGTGTGTGGATACTTTACTGAAATCTACATAATACCAGACAATGGTGAGTGGTCAATCATCTTGTTCGGGCCCAACGATAATTTATGCCAAGTTTAATGCAGTTTAACCAGCAATTGTGGGGGAAAAAATATTTAATACCACCCCGTAGCAGTAACACTGGCTAGGTGTTGGTGTTATATTTTTAGATTGGAAAAAAGTAATCACGAGGAGGTGAAATGGTGACATACAGCATCTTTAATGACCTACAATAGATATTACGCTAATTTGCTGTCTCACCTATAAGATGTGCATGTTTTGTTTTGGTAGCTTAGCATAGATACATGTATACTCTCACAATTCAGTGATAAAATTTAATTGAGCAAATGCATAAATATTTGTACTGGTAAGAAAAAAAAACATTTTAATGTAAATCTTGTTTCACTTGAAAGGTAAATACTGTATTTTGTTACCAATACAGATCAGGCACTGGTTATCAATGACACACTCACTTACTCATGTGAATTGCCATAATTGTCAAATTTGCACATCTTTTAATAATTTATTCGTGTCTGTGTATATGTACAGTGAGACCTATTTTAACCAAGTCATATTTCTTGATTGTGTAAGCATGCTTGGCCAATAAAGCTAAATCTGATCCTGTTTACTACCATGTCAGACATGATCAATTGGAATTGGTCTATGACAATGGATAACACATGATCAAACTTTAAAAACAACCACCTGTGTGTCATGTTTGTTCAGCAAAATCCACTGTGTTTGACCTCACTAACTGGATGTTAACAATGACACTCCTTGTCTGGATTTCAGGCCAAATGAAGAGGTGGGGCTGGAAGAGACAGAATGTCACCATGACAACAATGACAGGACCAATAACAACAATCGTGGCAAGGTGATGTCGCCACCGTGCACATGACTTTCCTGTGTGGCCTCTTAGCTGACTCTTCTCTGTCTGTGTGCAGACGGTGATTCCAGCTGCAGGAGAACATCCTCTCCAGTACAAGTACACCTTCTGGTACAGCAGAAGAACCCCGAGTCGTCCTGCAAGCTCACAAAGTTATGAACAAAACATCCGACAGATTGGGACTGTGGCATCGGTACTAACATACATGTGCATGTCATGCATTTATGCAAATCTGGATTTCCACTGTTTTTCCACTCCTTAAAGTGGTGTGGTGAAATATGTTTGTAAAGCTTGAGCAAAAGGTTTATTTGTGGGTCCAGGTCGAACAATTCTGGAAGTTCTATAGTCATTTGGTTCGACCTGGAGACCTGTGTGGACATAGCGATTTTCACCTGTTCAAGGAGGGAATCAAGCCCATGTGGGAGGTAAGGATAGTTGCACACATTGTCTACCAAAACATCGACTGCACTTTAACCCTGTTGTATTTCAGGATGAGTGTAACCGCAGTGGGGGAAAGTGGATCATTCGACTTCGCAAAGGGCTTGCAAGTCGATTTTGGGAAAACATAATTCTGGCCATGTTGGGAGAGCAGTTCATGGTGGGGGAGGAAATTTGTGGCGCCGTCGTGTCAATACGCTTCCAGGTATGGGCATAGTATTATATAACCACTTATTATGATGATGATGAAGATATAATAATGATAATAAAAACAATTATAACAACACATCACATTCATATGGGATTTAGGGACTATGGGGATTCTGAAGCTCATATTGAGATCTGCTGTATTTTGAAGAGGGAAGCCCGTCCGGTTGCTGTAACTCTGGGCCACACAACATGGTAGGTGCGGTAATGCACCTCAAAGCTGGTTGCCACTTTACTCCCACCACTCGGATAAAGAAGAAAAAAAAATTAGAGGAACACTTTGAAAACACAACAGATCTAGGGGGGGGGGAGAGATGATCTTGAATATCTTTCCTGATAATAAGTAGGTGATGTATTAGTAACAAAATGATGCCACATAATTTGATAGAAATGAAAATGATCACCCTATAGAGGGGGGAAATCAAAGAAACCCCAAAAATGAAAGTGAAAAAAGTTATGCAGCAGACTGGTCCATTTTGCCAAAATGTCATTGTAGCAACTCAAAATGATTCTCAGTAGTTTGTGTTGCCCCCACATGCTTGTACGCATGCCTGACAACGTTGGGGCATGCGACGTCTCATTAGGGGCTCCTAATGAGATGACGGATGGTGTCCTGAAGTTCTCCTCCCAGATCTGGACCAGGGCATCACTGAGCTCCTGGACAGTCTGAGGAGAAACCTGGTGACGCTGGATGGACCTAAACATGGTGTTCTATTGGGTGTAGGTCAGGTGAACGTGGTGGCCAGTCAATGGTATCAGGAACTGCCTGCATACTCTAGCCACATGAGGTCAGGCATTGTTGTGGACCAGGAGAAACCTAGGTCCCACCGCACCAGCGTAGGTTCTGACAATGGGTCCAAGGGTTTCATCCTGATACCTAATAGCAGTCAGGGTGCCATTATCTAACTACAGGTCTGTAGAGGTATGTGCATCCTTCCAGGGATATGCCTCCCTAGACCATCACTGACCCACCACCAAACTGGTCATGCTGAATGATGTTTCAAGTCAAGTCAAGAAGCTTTTATTTGTCATTTCAACCATATAAGCTGATGCAGTAAAGAGTGAAATGAAACAACGTTCCTCCAGAACCCTGGTGCTACAGGCAGCATAACGTTCTCCACGGCATCTCCAGACCCTTTCACGTTTGTCGCATGTGCTCAGGTTGAACCTGCTCACATCGGTGAAGAGCACAGCGCGCCAGTGGTGTAGTTACCAATTCTGGTGGTCTGTGGCAAATGCCACTCAAGCTCTAGGGTGCTGGGCAGTGAGCACAGTTTCCCCAGTCAACAGACATGACTAATAGACTTATGACAAATCAAACTGTTACAAGGGTAACGTTTGATGTCTTTATGATTAATTTATTATTTAAAAAGGTAGAAAGAAACACATCCGTATAAAACATAATACCTGCAGAGCTTAAATACAGTGCTTTATTTCCTAGTATCGATTAAATCGATTGAATACCGTTTAAACAATTACAAGATCAAAGGGCAATTTAGCAAACACACATCAATGTAGGTATATAACTTGATACATAGATCTAGTAAATAAATAAATATATATATTATACTTGTAATAGAAGTATTTTAACATCAGATTAATGAAAGTACAATAAAACATGACCTGTGGTTTCATCCATAAAAGTGTGCATGGAATTCTGGCTAAAAGTTGTTGTTTGCATTTAATGAGCCTGGATTGCATCATTAATGCTGCAAAACACTCAAGCTGATCGTAACATGTACAATTAAATCTTTTTTTGTGGCAGGAGGACATTCTTTCAATCTGGAACAGGACGTCCAATGATCAAACGACAACGTCCAGAATCCGAGACACTTTAAGACGAGTCCTGAACCTCCCTGCCAACACAATCATGGAATACAAGACTCACAACGACAGCCTCAGGTATGAATGCCACTGTTAACTCCATGTCAGCATTACTCTTCAGGATTTGCATTATGGTAGGGACGGTAACCGAGCCATGTGGTGGCCTAGAGGTTAGTCAATTGACCACACAGCCAAAAAAACCTGGATGATGTGGGTTTGTATCGCTGTTGGGGTTTCTATGTGTTGAGTTGTGTGCGTGTGTGGGTTTTCTTGGGGTTCCTTCCACATTCCAAAAATATGCATGTTAGGGTATTTGTACACTCTAAATTGTCACTAGCTTCAAAGTGTCTAAGAAAATAATTGTTAGTTGCATCCCTAGTATAATGTAAATAAATTAAGGAAATAATTGTTTGTTTTAATTATTCTGACTAATCAGAATCAGCAAACTTTATTTCCATTGTAAGTGAACAATTCACGAACTAGGAACTTTCTTTGGAGACTCAGTGCAACGTAGAATCTTAAATAAACAGAGTATTAAATAAACATAGAACTAACACTAACTAAACATAGAACCCTGAGTAAGAGTTGAAATCACTGATAGGTAAAGGCATGAGAGTGTTTTTAGTGCAGGTGTTATAAGGGGACAATTGTACTGGTTATAAAGTGACCACAGTGCAAATGTTATTAGGTGTTCATGAGTTCAACAGCAGCAGTAAAGAAACTGTTCCGGATGGACCGTAACCTTCTGCCAGAGGGGAGTGGCTCAAATAGTCCATGTCCAGGGTGGGAAGAGTCACCAAGTATCCGGCCTGCTCACCCCTGAGTTCTGGAGACGTACAGGTCCTGGAGAGATGGAAGGCTGCAGCCGATCACTTTCTCAGCGGAGCGCACAATGCGCTGCAGTCTGTGTTTGTCCCTGGCAGTGGCCCCAGAGAACCACACTGTGGAGGAGGTGAGGATTGACTCAATAATGGCTGTGTAGAATTGCACCATCGTCTGCACAGGCAGCTTGGCTTTCCTCAGCTGCCTCAGGAAGTACATTCTCTGCTGAGCCTTCTTGATGAGGGAGCTGATGGTCTGCTCCCACTTGAGGTCGTGGGTGATGTTAGTGCCCAGGAAGCGGAAAGAGTCCACAGTTGTGATAGGGGAGTCTGTCAGGACGAGGGGGGGCTTTGACTTTCCTGAAGCCCACCGTCTCCTGAAGATTGTGCTCCAGGTTGTTGCAGCTGCACCAGGACACCAGCCGGTCCACCTCCTTCCTGTAAGCAGACTCAACACCGTCTGAGAGGAGCCCGATGAGGGTGGTGTCATTCGCAAACTTAATTTATTTCACCGAGTCGTGCCTGGAGGTGCAGCTGTTGGTGTGCAGGGAGAAGAGCAGGGGGGGTAGTACACAGTCCTGTGGGGATCCTGTGCTGATAGTCCGAGTGTCCAAGACATTCTTCCACAGCCGCACGCGCTGCCTCCGGTCCGTCAGGAAGTCAGTGATCCACCTGCAGGTGGAGTCAGGCATGTTGAGCTGGGCGAGCTTGTCCTGGAGCAGAGCAGGGAAGATGGTGTTGAATGCAGAGCTGAAGTCCACAAACAGGATCCTGGCGTGGGTTCCTGGGGAGTCCAGATGCTGCAGGATGAAGTGGATGGCCAGGTTGATGGCATCATCTACAGACCGGTTGGCTCTGTAGGCGAACTGCAGAGGGTCCAGGAGGGGGGAGGTGGAGGACTTGAGATGGGGCAGAACCAGGCGCTCAAATGACTTCATGACCACAGATGTTAGTGCCACAACATTATCCAGCCATCCATTTTCTATGTCAGATATCCTCATTAGGGTTTCGAGGGTCTGCTGAAGCCTATGCCAGCAGACTTTGGGCGTGAGGCGGGGTACACCTTGGACTGCTCACCAGTCAATCTCAGGGCACATATAAACAAACATTCACATTTATACCTATGGTCAATTCAGAGTCAACTTTGATCCTAACATGCATGTTTTTGGAATGTGGGAGGAAACCAGAGTACAACAAGACAGACTAACTAACACACTAGCTTCATACAGAAATGCCCAACCGAGAGTTGAACCCAGATCTTTTGACTATGGGGCCAACATGCTAACCACTCCTCCACTGCGCGATGTACACCATTATGTCAACATATAATTTCCTGGAGATTACATCATACATCATTGGAGGAGGATAAACCATTCAACTTGACATAATGCATTGCCCACTCTATCAAATATCTTAGCTGCCCGAGCCAAAAAACAGAATTCTGGCTTTTTCTAGATATTTTAGTATTTACACATGTAATTGTAATTTCTTCATTATTGCTCTGGTAGTTATAAATGCACATAATGTTTTAAGATGATTGGATAAGCGGTAAAGAAAATGAATGAATAAATTAATGAATGCATATAACACTTATTACAGTAATATCAAAATTGAAGTTGTTGAAAATAGGGATGCTCTGATCACGGTTTCATGCTGCTGATTTTGACACCAATCATCCACGAGTGAAATTGGCATCCCATGTGAGTGATACCAATCACATGGATTAACCGTAAGTGTTTCCATTTATTTATGATGAGTGCTATTATAAGAGGGGAAAGTTAATACAATTCCAAGTTCTCCTGACAGCAAGACCCAAAAAATTCCTAAAAAATAAAAGGCCTGACGTGATTTGTTTTTCATGGGGCCCAGAATTTCTGGCTGACCCCTGCTATTGGCTATATAATCTAAAAAAAGTCACTTTAATTTAGACCAAAACCTATTTTACTTACTTTTTCAAGAAGATGAGGCAACTTTAAGGAGACTTTCAATGTGAGAATACATTGTCTGTTGAAGCTCTAGCAGGACTTCCAGGTAGCATGTAGATTGGCTCCAAGTGAGAGAGCAGTCGGCAAACTCAGTGTCTTCCACCGCTGAGGGAGGATGGTCATCTAGCCCTATTGATTAAATTATTGTTCGAGCTATTTACTTAGCCTTATAACCGTCACGCACACACGGGCGAGTGTTGGCCACCGTTTTGGCTGGTTTACCTGCCCTTTGGCTGATGCCGCACCCTTGAGTCTCAAACTCACCATACCCTGTCAATTGTTTGTTTTTCAAATGCTGTATTAAATTTAAGCTTTCTAACCCCCACAAATGGCAGGTAAGTTCCACATGGCAGACATGTTTGTTTTGGATTTGGCACGCTTGCGCAGTGTGAAGGAAGGGTGGGGGAAGCTTGGTTACATGCATGCATGATTTCTTAATATCCATCCGTCCATTTTCTTCCACTTATCCGAGGTCGGGTCGCGGGGGCAGCAACCTAAGCAGGGAAGCCAAGAGGTCCCTCTCCCCGGCCACTTCTTCCAGCTCTTCCCAGCGGATGCCGAGGCGTTCCCAGGCCAGCTGAGAGACATAGTCTCTCCAACGTGTCCTGGGTCTTCACCGAGGCCTCCTACTAGTTGGACGTGCCCTGAACACCTCCCCAGGAAGGTGTTCGGAAGGCATCCTAACCAGATGCCCGAGCCACCTCATCTAGCTCCTCTCAATGCGGAGGAGCAGCGAGTCCGAGTCTCTCCCAGATGACAGTGCTTCTCACCCTATCTCTAAGAAAGAGCCCAGCCAGAAAACTCATTTCGGCGGCTTGTACCCGCGATCTTGTCCTTTCGGTCACTACCCAAAGCTCATGACCATAGGTGAGGGTAGGAACGTAGATCGACCGGTAAATTGAGAGCTTTGCCTTTCGGCTCAGATCTCTCTTCACCACGACAGACCGGTGCAGGGTCCGCATCACTGCAGACGCTGCACCAATCCGCCTGTCCATCTCGCATTCCATCCTTCCATCACTTGTGAGCAAGACCCAGAAGTACTTAAACTCCTCCACTTGAGGCAGGACCTCATCCCCGACCCGGAGATGGCACTCCACCTTTTCCCGGGCGAGAACCATGGACTCGGACTTGGAGGTGCTGATTCTCATCCCAGCCGCTTCACACTCAGCTGCGAACCGATCCAGTGAGAGTTGACGGTCACTGCTCGATAAAGCCAACAGGACCACATCATCTGCAAATTTATACAACACAATACAATACAATACAAATTTCTTAATATCAAAGAGAAATTCACGAAGCACCATGCTTGTATGCTTCACAGCTCTCCACAGCCCTTTTGTATCATTCTTAAATATACATTTAAGATTTCAATTACATTTCTCAGTTTTGGGTAACCTTAACTTTTTTTAAACTCTGGCACTTCACCACTCATCTTTGTACCTTTTCAAGCTATTCGACGGACTTGAGCGACTTGAATTTTAATAAACAACTGCAACAATTGGGGTGTCTAAAACCTTTGACAGGTAGTGTATGTCAACGTCAGATTAAGCAGGCACTTTTTAGTAATGAGAAAACTGTGGACCAGGACTGGACGGTTACGGTTTGTCGACATAAATGGGTTTGACTGTCATGACATTTCAAAATAATACTTGCTTTGCACAACGAGCTGACCTGTTTTTGTAACTAATCTTTTGTTTTTTTTCAGGGACAATTCAAGCTTCAGAAATACAAAGATTTCTCTCTGATGGTTGTCTCAGCTGACTTCATTCAGGATGCCATCAAACTGCTCTCTTTTGTTATTTTTTTGGATTCTGGAGTTGCAGCTGATTGTGTGTGTGCATGTGTTCAATGGACCAATTAAACCCAGTTGACGTCATTTAAACCAATTTTGTTTATTTTCATTATACTGATTGGAAAGTGGAAGTGATTCTGAAGTTGGACAAGTAACCCCATCTTGTTAGCAGAGAAGGAAACCAAACTTCTGTCCTGGAGTCCCCAGGTTGGAATTGTCCCTGTGCTGCAGTACTGCTCATTGCGGTTCATTGGGAGGAAGATCCGGTCTGTGTTGTCCAATACAGCAAATGGTCTCCTTGAAGGCTTTGGGTTATGAACTTAAATTGAAGTTTGCCTGGATGCTCCGTTGGTTGGTCCTCTGTTAGGGGACTTCCATGTTACACGAGACATTGTTGGAAAAACATTTTAGGGAATTCACTCCAATGGCTTGTACCAGGTTGTTATGAACTTAAATTGAAGTCTGCCTGGATGCTCCGTTGGTTGGTCCTCTGTTAGGCGACTTCCGTGTTACACGAGACATTGTTGGAAAAACATTTTAGGGAATTCACTACAATGGCTTGTACCAGGTTGGTGACACTCTATGTTTTGCTTTCCTATGTAAAGCCCTGTCCCCTGATATTGGATACCAATCTGTATACATGTCTCATTGCTGTATAGCCACTATTTAAATAGGCACTAGGATTTTCAAAAACAGAATAATAATGCCCAAAGAATCTGAGGTCTGAGTCCTCGATGGAATTATTCTGCTATTTCCATATCTTACCTTTCTGTGCACCAAAAGCAGGTAACGGCCTAATAGCATGGTAGTGGAAATATATTTGTATATCTTTTAGTATTCCCAACTGGAAACACATTATTATCCTGCAACTTTAATTCAACAGTAGGACTTCCAACATACAGTGCGTACTGAGCCAGTCTGTACTGTCTCAGGTGATGCATATGGTGGATGTATAACTTTCACTACAGCCAATTCATTTTGACTCAGCCCCAAGAGAACGGGAACAGCACTAGGTATCCTCAATACTTCTTCTGGTTAGGCTAATCCTGCCTCTATTCCTGGCTGCAGACCATCTGAGAGTGTGGAACTAATCCAGATCTGAATTATTTAAATCAGATCTCAAAGTGAAACTGAAGTAGTGTGAGGGTCAAAGTTAGACTGGAACCTATGTAAAACGTTTTCAGTTTTATCCTGATGAGCTACCCATCCATGTTACAACATAAATTTAAAACTGATCCAAATCCATAATGCATTAGGAAGATAACTTAATAGTTGCTAATGCACATGCATATTTAATGCAACATAGATTTAGATACATTTGCTCGGGCGTGGTTTGAATGTCTGCAACTGCTACCCAGCTCTCCAAACCACAACCACCCATCAACCCCTCATTAGATGTCAACTGACTAAACAGGATTAAAGGTAAAGCCTCCTTCTGTCGTTCCACCTGACTCAGCGTCAGTTTGTTGGATTTCTGAACAAATGAAGGTCGGAGACAAAGGTAAATAATAATTTTCTGTTTATTCTCTTGCTTATTGCTTGATTGTTTATGTATAACATGTAAAATGTTCACAGAGGACTGAAATATGAATGGAATCAAAAGTTTATATATATTTGAGTATTGTTTATATTAGTGAAATTATTTGACTCCACTTTTCTCAGTTAGGTCTGACATTTTTTTTTACTATTATACATTTTTCAAAAGGATAAATAAAGTTATACGTAGGTCCTCCTTCCTGACAAGTTCCTCAAAAAAAGCACATTTTACTTGAATAATTTCACAACAGTGTACAATTGTATGATATGGTGACTGCAGAGTATTTAGAATTTTGTGTATTTTTTTAACCGGATTAAGATTGTTTTGATTTGCTACTGTGGTACGTATAGAAGATACCCCTGTCCCAAGTTTCACATTTTGCTGCCATTAAAAGTTTGTTTCACAGTTTGTGGGGCTTTTGTTTTAAATGATTGTAAATACCTCCTTTAGACCAGTGCAAGAATCATAAAAGAGAAGTAGAATGAATTGTCTTTGTTAGTACTTTGCTACTTTACAGCTGGTCAACTCAAAAACACAACATGGGTCAATGTTTTCATTTGGAAAGACAACATGATCAGGTTGACTTTCATCAACGCGTGCAGTTGTGTGCTGGTGGCTTGACTGTTCAGTCGAGGTGTTTAATCCTGTAAAGCTGCCATGTAAAAATAACCCGGAAACCTGGATTACAGACACACAGCACCATTGTGTGTTCCATTTGATCTTTTGGGGTGTTTCTGTTTGATTTACAGAGTGACAACGATGCTGCCCAGGTGGTTTCTGGGTGTGTGTTTTTGGTTGCTAACTATTGCAGAGGTTTGGACTGCTACCTTCAAGTTGGCTCTCATTGGTCCCTGGTCCTGTGATCCGATGTTCTCCAGGGCAATGCCAACGGCAGCAGCCAACTTGGCACTGTCAAGGTTACGCAGAGACACCAGTCTGAGCAGAGGCTATTGGTATGATGTCAAAATGCTGGATGAGGACTGTTCCACTTCCAAAGGTTTGTTAAACAGTTATCAACATTGCTTAAAATGTTTGTCAAGTAAGGACGTTACAAGAAAGTTCCCCTTGATTGATTTTTCAGCTTTAGCAGAATTTGGTGACATGGAAGGTTACGCCCACGCCTACATTGGACCCTTTAATCCCATGCTTTGTCATGCTGCCTCATTATTGGCTCAACACTGGGAGGTGGGGCTTGCATCGCCTGGCTGCCTGGATGCTGACTGGCCTAACCTCCCACCTATCACACCACCAAGCCGAGTTCTATTCAGTGTTCTCAGGTTCTTTCACTGGGCACATGTTGGCGTCATTTCAGGTCAGGGATGTTGCCTCAGTTGGTGTGGTCAAGTGATGGGGATTTATTTATTATGCGTGCTGTTTGTGTGGTTAATATTCACTGCCTGGCCCAAAAAAGTCACCACCAAATCCCAAAGATTTCCATGGGGTTAAGGTCTGGACTCCATGTGTGAAAGTGAACCACTCTTTCACAATTTGAGTCCGATGAATCCTGGGGTTGTCATCTTGGAATATGCCCGTACAATCAGGGAAGAAAAAATCCATTGATGGAATAACCTGCTCATTCAGTATATTCAAGTAGTCAGCTGACCTCATTCTTTGAGCACATAGTGTCTCTGAACCTAGACCTGACCAACTGCAGCAACCTCGTACCTATTTGCTTAGTTAAATCCGGGTGGCGACTTTTTTTTGGCCAGGCAGTGTAGCAGGGCTGTTCAACTTTTGTTTTCATAGCCACATTTGCAAAAATTTATGAACAGGGCACCCTGACTTGGGTCTTCACCATTATTATTTAGTTGTTCACCTATCCAAATGACTAATACTGTATAGTCATAAAGTCATTCATTCTGTACAGTCAACGCAGAAGCAATATTTACACTAGTCAGGAGTGCGCTACTCTTTCCAAGGATGTACTGCAAAAGAAAAAACCCTTAATCAACGATTATCTATGTGACAAGAGTGCTCTGGTGATTTTAGGAATCTGCTGCAAAGATGTTACTTCCTCCCAGTTTTTGAACTGAACTCGATTGCTCGTCTGATGTCATGTGCGGGCCGCCGGTTGAATAGCCCTGGTTTTTCGTATGGAAAGTTTCCTGTTACATATCTTATTGAAAGGTGTTCAGATGAGCAACCATCAATCCTATCCTTTCGCTATTAGCTCCGGTCGACATTTGGAGGAGTACCGGACAAGAAGTGGCCTCAGCCCTCAGGGCTTTTGGCTTACCTGTTGGTCCGGTTCTTACCATGGATACTCAGAACAGAAAGGGACCTCATCATGCACTGGAAGTAATTAGAGAGGCAGACAAGGTCAAAGGTCAGTGTTTCTGCATTACAATAATTGTCCAGGCTTTACAGATCACATTTAGGCGTAATCATTCATCACATTTGGTTTAGTAAATTTTGGGGTTTTAATTCTTCGTGGACAAATGCTACCCTACTAAAGAACATTCCAGTTACGAACGCACAGTTAGAAATACAAACAGACTGCTGTGTTAGTTTTGTTCTTTATTCTGCTTTTGCTAGTCTGAATTTAAAAGCTGTGCACCTTCAGTGTGATTCCCATAATTAATTAAAGTTTTGCCTCAACCGGTGCTGAAAATCCCCACAGTGTCAGTTTGGTTTGGGTTTCAACAACAGTGGAGAAAGAGAGTGAGACACAACAGGCGCTGAGATATATCGATCAAAATATTCTAACAGAAAGGTGGCAAAATAACAACTTACTATTATGGACAATTCAAAGATTGGAATAGGAACTTTTAGAACGTAAGGTAGTTGGTAAGCAAGGTAGTGTCTGCAGTTTAAGTTTAAGTCTTGAGAGTCCTGAATTTGCTGTTTATTTTTATTTACAGTGGTGATATTGTGCATGAGCTCTGTTCTTGTTGGTGGGGAGGATCAGAAAAAGCTCCTTTTGGCTGCTCTGGACATGGGGATGGTCTCAGATGGTTACATTTTCATTCCATACGACGCCCTCCTCTATACTCTGCCCTACCAGGTAACTTCATGGTCACACAGTGTTGTTTTTGGCAGCCACTTTATTTTTAGTCAGTCTTTTGGACAAAAATGCTTCTTGTTTTAGTCACAATTTAGTCAGTCGTAGTCCTTTTTTAGTCAAATGATTTTAGTCTAGTCAGTTCAGTTTTAGAAAAAAAAAAACCCCATTTATGTCTAAGCATTGACAGAAAAAAACAGAGGGGATACAAATACACTCTCTGTATACAAAGTACACCTCATCAAAAAGTCTACAGGTGCATACAATTTTAAATGTAGGTGCCGCATCCTTTAAAAAACATAATATAGCCACACATGTGTATATATTGTATATATAATATATGCACACGTGTGTGTGTATTTTAGATATATATTATATGCATATAATATATACTGTATATGATACACACGTACACTATCAGTCAAAAGATGGTCTGTCTCTTCTCCATCGTTAATTGCCTTTTTCCTGCCATTTCTGTAGCAACAAATGACTTTCTTCAGTTCCAAACTGTTCAGCTGATGTTCACGAGGGTATAGTACCACAGTGTGTTCCAAACACTGCTTTTATGCAGAGGAGGTAGCCAGTACTCCGTGAAGCAAAAGTAATGCGAGATCTCTAACAAGGTTTTATGGTTTTATATATTTAGAGCAGCTCTAATATGTAGCATTCCCCTTTGGTAATCTCCTGAGGCTTTGTGACGCACTGTGGGAGAGTGTGTGGTGAAGCTAGTTGCTTGCTGGCAAGTAGCATGCGGTGTGGTGTGGCAAAGTTTCAGCTTGGTTAGCATGCATGTAACATATGCAAATGGAACATGGTTGGCGAGACGTGTGTGTGTCTCACTTGAGGATTGTGAATGATGGACAAAATTCCCAAAAAGTGCGGTTTACCTTTAAGTCCAAAAGAACTTGACAATCACCGGAGCAGTTGTTGGATGGAAAGTCCTCTGCGTTCTTGGCTACCCTGTTGTTGTTTGCTTTGTGCACAATTTTGGCAAGAAATGTGCCAGATTTGTGAATTTCAATTTAACTTTTGAACTAAATTGACTGTTAAAAATCAGCGGGGGTTTTAAGAAGTTTTTAGGTTGGCTTCAGCAGTTTCAATTAGATTAGTCTTTGAAATCAACATTTCCTTTTTTTCCCCACAAGGACACAGTGTTCCCCCAACTGACCAATAGCACCCAACTTCGTCATGCCTACAGCTCCGTTCTGACTGTCACCATGGCATCGGATCAGAATTTCTACAAAGCTTTTCATCAGGCTCAAGTGAACCGAGAAATCCGATCTGCAGTGGCAGCAACGGAGGTAAAACAAATGCAACAAACTCAAGACAAATACATACATGCAACAAATGTACATAGAATGTATGAATGTAGAATGAAAGTTTTTGTCTTCCGAGAAAGACTGCGATGACAGTCGAAACCTGTCAAAGAAAATCTTCACCCATCTTCATACCTTAAATATGCCTTAACAAGTTGCAATATAAGAAACGTAAAAAACACTCCTGGTCATAATTCTAAGACCAGTTAAAAAACTTGACAAAGTTGAAAAATAATTTTGCAGTGTTGGATCGTAGGAGGTTCTAGGTAGAGCTTCATAATGCAAAGAAAGAAATGGAAGTGAGACAAAAAATCTTTTGAATATGCAGCTTATTGCAAGCAACCGAAATTGGCTGTTCATCAACTGATCACAAGCGTAAGACCAGAGCTTTTAAAAAAACAAAAATCTTGGCAAAAATGACTGACTTATTTTCTGTCAGGTATTCATACTGTCATGAGCTCTTGATGGCAAAGGCAAAAAAGCATTCTCTCTTTGAATGAGGTTGAATTGTTGAGCTTCATTAGCAAGGCTTCTTGCAATGCGCCATTGCTGCTGAGGTTGGATGCAGTAAGAAAGTCATTTTAAACTTTTTAGAAGATCCTGAGAGTCCTGGAACAAAATAGTCAAGTGTTAGACCCAAAAAAATGTCACCCAGCCCTGAGCCGGCGAATCCAACTGGCTGTCCATCACGGGGTGATCCTCGACCCAAATGAAGGTTGTTACTGGTGCCGAGTGCAGTCAAATAACAATCAGACAGCATCTGTGAGAGAAGAGTTTTAAGAACAAAAAACGTTTTCAAAAAATCTCTTTCGCCACAAAATTTCCCATTTGAAATTTACACAAGAGCACCAAAATAGGGATGTTGAAAAACGTGAAAAAATAATTATTCTTTGATGAAAAAAAATGTAAACTTGTCAGTCACCATCATCTGGTGTGCTTTTTCTTTCAATGGAACAATGGCGCTTCAATGGAGGAGCGTTAACTGGTAGCTATGAAGATGTTCATGACTGAAAGCCTTCGTTGGTGTGTTAATGACTGGGTTTTTCAACAGGACAAGCTGCAATTCACAATGCTTACCTGATAAAGGACTTCTTCATGAGGAGCAATGTCACTCTTTTGGAACATCCTGCTTACTCCCCTGATCTAAATGAAATTATTGTAATTTCAGGCGTATAAGATGTTACTTGTTCTTACGCTTTGAACCCTGCGGCCTATAGTGATGCGGCTAATTTATGATCACGTTCTAATCTCGGGACATCTTGTGTACTTCAGAACAACCGTTTTGCGCTAATGCACACACCCTCATCACGGAAAACACAAATAAAGGTGCAGCTTTTAAGTACAAGCATGGCGTGACCAAGGGGTTTTGAGAGGCTGGAGTACTGTGGGATGACGAGGCAGCACAAGCTCAAGGGCTTATTTGCCTTGAGATGAAAGTAATACTGAAAGCAGCAAAACAACCCCAGACTATCAACCTACAACCATCATATTTTACGGTAGTTATGGTGTTCTTTTTCTAAAGGGTGGCGTTACTTTCACGCCAGATGTAATGGGACACACATTGAACTTTTGTCTCGTCAGACCACAGAGTTTTTTCCCAAAGGTCTTGGGGATTATCAAGATGTTTTCTAGCAAAATTGAGACGGGCCTTAATGTTGTTTTTGTTCAACAGTGGTTTTTGTCTTAAAACTCTGCCATGCAGACCATTTTGCTTTGTGTCTTTCTTAGGGTGGAGTCATTCATGAACACTGACCTTAACCGAGGCCTGTGTTTTTTCAGATGTTGTTGTGGGGTCTTTTGTGACCTCTTGGAGTCATTGCTGCACTCCTGGGAGAATTAGGGTTGGCTGGCCACTCCTGGGAAGGTTCACTACTGTTCCATGTTTTTGCCATTTGTGTTAGAGGTTTTGGAGATCAAGTCAGAGAGGCCAGACTGAGATGGTTCGGACATGTCCAGAGGAGAGATAGTGAATATGTTGGTAGAAGGATGCTGAGTTTTTAATTGCCAGGCAGGAGGCTTAGAGGAAGACCAAAGAGGAGGTTTACGGATGTAGTAAAAGAGGACATGAAGGTAGTTAGCGCAAGAGAAGAGGATACAGAAGACAGAGTTAGATGGAGGCAATTGATTCGCTGTGGCGACCCCTAACGGGATAAGCCGAAAGGAAAAGAAGAAGATTGGCGTCCCAAAGCATTAGAAATGTCTTTATAACCTTTTCCAGGCTGATAAATCTCAATTAATCGGAGTTTAATTATGTTGTATGTTTATATCAACTTCACTGTTTAAATTTGTTTGACTTAAAACAGGGGGGTTAAACAGGGAGGGCCGAGACACTCCAGTTTTTCTCTTCCCTCACACTGAAGCAGGTGTTGATCTTTAAATTACCTACTTTAAAGATAGAAAGAAAACCTGCAGGGTTGAGGCCCTCCATGGCATTAGTTTGACAACCCTGATCTAAAACATTTCAATGTGACAAAAATTAAAAGAAGACAATTTAGAAAAGAAGCCAACGTGTTTTCACACCACTGTATATTCATATAGACAAAATGAACCTGTTCAAGCTAAAAAGAGTATCAGCAAAGGTGATGGGAAAAATGAACAGTATGGTTGTGGGACCAGTCCTGGTCTGGAGATGGCAGCTCTGACCGACAGACAGGAGGCTGAACTGGAGGTGGCAGAGCTGAAGATGCTTACATTTTTATTGAGTGACGATGCTGGACAGGATCACAAAAGAGCAGATCAGAGGAACAGCATGAGTTTAGATATCTTGGAGACAAGGTCAGAGAGACCAGACTGAGATTGTTTGGCCATTTGAAACAGGAAGTATTGTATTGACCTTGCCCAGACTACATGTGATTGGTACAACAACGCTGGACATGAGGCTGGCAGGAAGAATATGAAGGGGAAGACCAAAGTGGAGGATTCTAGATGTGGTTAGAGAGAACTTGCTTTTAGTAGGACTGACAGACGAAGATGCAAACAACAGGGACAATAAAAACACGTGAACTGCTGTGGTGACCCTAACTGTACAAAGAAGATGACAATGGAATCCCTCAAAAAATCACTAATTGTGATTCGTTTGGTATTAGTTTTTACGCCAGATGCCCTTCTTGACGCAACCTGCAATGGCTGGGTGTTGACTGGGAATCACACTTGTATAACCTGCCTTTATACAAGGCAGCAACGGGTACCACTAGAGCACCAGTACAGTACAATAACCTAAAATGACAATGAAAATGACACACAATTACACTATGTGTTATGACATTGGGTTTGTTAAAAACTATTGCTGCTGTACGGTGTAACCAAAGTGTCAATTGGCAATTTTTTTTACATGATTTTTGAAAGTTACACAGGAGTCTAGAGATACCGGGTGTTTTATAAACAAGCAGTTTTGAATGGGACTAACTGTCGACAGGTGTCTCCATTCTTTGGGACCATCTTCAACATGGTTTACTTCGTTGCCAAGGCTGTGGAGGAGCGTCGTCAGGCAGGCGGCGGACGTTGGGTGACAGGTGATCAATTGGTCTATTCAGATGGAGGCTTTGACTACCAAGGATTTAATCAGGTCAGTTCGGTCATATTTCAAAGGCCAAATGCAAATGAACTCTGAGTATAAAACCTGGTTCATAGTACAAACAAATCACAACATCTTCTGTCGTAATTATATATTTTTTCTTCACTTTGAAAATGGTATAAATTAATGAACAATTGTGAATAATAAAGCATGTCAGATGGCAATCAGTAATGTTCGAGACAAACTAATAGAAGAATAGAACTGTCAAAACTGACAAAATGGTTGTGGCGGTAAATAACCCTCAGATATGATCACCACCAGGTGTTGCGTGGTGGTAAAGAGGGCAGTGGTTTGCTTGCCTCATACGTGGTTTTGGACAGTGAGGAGGATCGACTCGTGCCGACACATATACTCACTCCACCACATACCCATGAATCCATCGGTCACCTGAGACACCTGAGTCGCTCCTTTGTCTTTCCGGGAGGAAAACCCCCAAGTGCCAGTTCTTGTTGGTTCAACTCTGATGAGGCTTGCGCAGGTGATGTGTCACCTTGTTATGATCTAGTCTAGTACTGTACTGACCCAGCTGAACTAGTGCTAAACTAGCCCCAGCATCTTTCTGTGCATTCATTGAGTACATTTATCTATCAAGGTAAGTACTAATTGCTTTTTCCCCCTGTAGACACAGATGCTTTGATGGGCTTTTTTGTCTGCATATTGAGCTGCCTTCTGATTGGAGCCATTTTTTGGGGGATCAGGTAAACAGCCAACGGAAATATTACTGTGTGCGCGTGTGTGTGTACACTCAACACTGTTGTTCACATATATGTCCAAATCTGTGTTGGCGAGCATTCACTAACGCTCTCTATATATCAGGGCTTTTGTGAGCGTGGAAAAAGTTTTAGATCTTTTGAGTTCATTATATAAGCAGACACACACATACAGTACACATTACTACATGTTATTATACTATGTAGTAGTTGGGTTAAATCAGCCAAGTACCGGTTGCGTTAGTTTACCCTAAATAATTGATTGAATTACAATATGTTTGCTCAGGAAGCACAGGACGGCGGAGAACATGACAAAACTCATTCTGACATTGGACGACATCGTCTTCATCGACACTCAACTCAGCAAGAAGGTCTGATGGCAGCAATGTCTCCGCAATTTAATGTTTCATATGTGGTGCTAATCTAAAAAGGAAAAAAATAAATTGCAAATAAGTTGCACTGTTAAAACTAAAATAGCCAAAAAACTAAACTACAAAAGCACCTCTTCCAAGTGCCATAGTTCATAGCAAAATAATAATACTACATTTAAAAAATAATAATAATTGTCTATAAGTGACAAACACTCAACATATACATATACAAGCTGAAAAGAACACTTTTCTTTTTTTTTTAAATTTACTTAGACATAAAATCACTATACAGTCTTCCTGGTTTTCCTACAATATTAATTAAAAATAATATTTGAATGCAATAAGTGTGTGCGTAGTAGTATGTCATGTAAGATAAATATAAGCGGCATAGAAAATGCATGGATAGATGGATAAAATCTCTTCCTATGATTAAAATTTTGAAAATTCACAACATTTCGTATTCTGCATTATCATCTGGAATGATTGCATTATCTAGATCAGTCTTTGATAATTTGTAGAACGTGTTGGAAACTTGCCATGTATGGTTTTTCCAAGTGGATATAATTTGTCTGTACAATTTATGGAGTTACATGCACAAATCCCAAAAATGGTCCTATCTGGCAATGTTAAAGAACCCTTTAAAACATTACTGAATCCAAACGCTGATCCGCATCACCCTCATCATTGAATCAGTTCTTTCATATCCCATTTCTGACAATTCCTGAAAATCTCATTCAAATCCATTCAGAACTTTTTTATTTACAAACAAACAGATAACTGTGGACAAAAACGTAACCTCCTTGGCAGAGGTAACTAAAAACTAATCTGTAGTAGAGCATTTCATTTTCACTGCTTGTAGACATTAACTATACAGTATATACCTTAAATGTACTACTTCAACTGTTTTATTTGTACAGTGTCAGTACATTATACATGCGCTGCTCTTGGTTGGTTTTCTTAGAAGCTGAGTGATGAGTCAATCATGAGGAGTCTTCTCGAAATCAAAACTCCATTCCGCTCAGTTGCCAGAAGTTACATACTGACAACACCTGAGAGCTCAAATGTGGGAATACTGGAGGTACAAAAACACACACACATCTCTGATTGGTGGTTTGATTGGACGTGTGTATTCTGATTGTCTGTGCTGTTCACAGGGTGACTGGGTTTGGCTGAAGAAAATCCCAGGAAGAAGAAGAACAATTACGGCTGTCAGTCAAAACACACAGAAACTCTTCAGCAACGTATGACAGAGAAGCCTCACATGACTCACTTGAGTAGATGACAGAAACTATTGTACAGTGGAACCCGCTTGCGTCATTTTCACTTATGTTGCACATGTATGAAAGGCTTTGCCATTGTAGTCGGAAAGTACAACAACATTCCCCCAGCAGTTATACAAAAGTATAAAATGTCTTCTAAAAACAGAAAGTCTAAATAAAAAATATCCACAATATCCGCTGCCGTTGAAATATCCTTTATCATCACACATTTTCCTTTTGTGTCTGGCCAAAGTCACAAGTACAGTGGTATGCAAGAATTTGGGCACCCCTGATAATTTTCAAGATTTTCCTTTACAAATCATTACTTGTTTGGATCAGCAATTTCAGTTAAATATATCGTATAGCACAAACACAGTGATATTAGAGCAGTGATCTACAGAAAGTATGCAATAATTATTTAAACCAAATTAGGCAGGTGCATAAATTTGGGCACTCTTGTTGTTTTATTGATTTGAATACCTTTAGCACTAATTATTGGAACATAAAATTTGTTTGGTAAACTCATTGACCATTGAGCGACATACACATGTCATGCCAGTCCCAAGAAAGGATATTTAAGATGGTCAATTGGAAGTTGTTCTCTTCTTTGCGACTTCTCTGAAGTGTGGCAAGATGGGAGCCTCAAAACAACTGTCAAAATACCTGAAAACAAAGATTGTTCAACACCATGGGGAAAGGATACAAAAAGCTAGCTCAGAAATTCCAGCTGTCAGATTCCACTGTGAGGAACATAGTGAAATAATGAAAGACAACAATCACAGTTCTGGTTAAGGCCTGGAGTGGCAGGACAAGAAAAATCTCAGACAAGCAGAGGCAAAGGATTGTGAAAACAGTCAAACTCAACCCACAAACTAGCTCCAAAGTGTTTGTTTAAATAATTTTTGCACACTTTCTGTAAATTATAAAAACTTAATTTCACTTCTAATATATCACTGTTTATACACACACACACACACATGCACACGCACACACACACACACACACACACACACACATATTATGTTTAACTGAAATTGCTAATCCAAACAACAAGTAATTTATAAAGGAAACTCTTGAAAATTATCAGGGGTGCCCAAATTTTTGCATAGCACTGAAAATGTGCCAGCAATGGCTAGATTTGTTTTCATTTATTCCGACAACCGCTCCTGTTGACGTCATAAGTGGGTTCCACGGTTTTTATATTTTGACTCAATTATTGCATGATTTTTGTTTCTTCTTGGTGTTATCCTGTTGTTATCTATGTTGCTTTGTCACATGAAAAGGATGTTAAAGAGGTGCCTTGCCCATTTATCGTCAAATTGTCAATATTCTGTATTTCCAGTTAAGAGAAATGCGACATGAAAATTTGAACCTCTACGTGGGAATGTTTGTGGACTCGGGGATCTTTGCTTTTGTGGTTGAACACTGCCCTCGGGGCAGCCTGGCAGACCTTTTAGCTGATAGCGAGATGAGGTTGGACTGGATGTTCAAGTCTTCTCTATTGATGGACATCATCAGGGTGAAAGTGAACACCGTCATTTGTTCACATCAAATCTTTCTTGAAGCTGAACATGACTCGATGGGTGTTTTTCAGGGGATGAAGCATCTCCACCTACGAGGTTTAAGTCATGGTCGACTGAAGTCTACAAACTGTCTGGTTGATGGACGCTTTGTTCTGAAGATTACTGATTATGGACTTCACATGATCCTTCACTCAGAAAAACTCAGCCTTCCTGAGGACTCACAAGGTGAGGACATTTCTGCCCATTCACGGATCTAAATCTTATAGCGGATTTTATTCAAATTTTTATGTGTATTGCCTCGTCACTCGTCCGCTAGAGCTGCTGTGGACTGCTCCTGAGCTTTTGAGGTGTCCAGTCAGAGGAGGTTCGAAGGCAGGGGACGTGTACAGTTTTGCCATCATCATACAGGAAGTGATATCCCGAACGCCACCCTTTGCCATGATGGACATGCCTGCTGATGGTGAGGTTGTCCTCCATCATGAATGTGTGCTGCTGGACCACAGTTGACCTGAACTGCTTTTTGTGGATTGTCTCACAGAGATCTTGGAGAAGTTGAAGCAGCCACCTCCTCTTTGCCGGCCGATCGTTTCGGTGGATGAAGCCCCAGCCGAATGTCTCAATCTGATGAACGAATGTTGGAATGAAGATCACGCCAAAAGACCGAGCTTTGATGACATTTTCAAACAGGTGACTGACCAGATGAGATGCAATGAAACAATCTCTGAATGCACTCTCGTAGGACAGCTGCAGGCACATGGTGAAAGCTGACAATATGGTAAAGATCTGAAATACACTGTCCTGTTGTTTGTCTCTGCAGTTTCGAGGCATCAACAGAGGGAAGAGAGCAAACATTATTGATTCCATGTTACGGATGTTGGAGCAATATAGTTCAAACCTGGAAGATCTGATCCGTGAAAGAACTGATGAACTAGAGGTGGAGAGAAACAAAACAGAGAAGCTCATAGGACAACTGCTGCCAAAGTAGGACACATCTGAACACCTAAAAAAAATTGCTAACATCCTTTGCATTTTTACTTTGTGTTTTTTATGCCTGATCAGCTGCTTTACCCACCAGTAGTTAAATAGATGATATATATACTGTATGTTTATGCATGTACAGTATGTATACTTGAGAACAGCAAGCCTTGCATCACTGGGAGTCATAAGAAGGGTTATGTGTTTGACAAAATCTTCCTCAATAATTCGCATTTGTGTAAATGTGTGTATAGTGTGTATACAGTTGTCCCTCGCTACCTAATGGTTCAAACATCACTCTCTTGCTCTTTTGAGGTTTTTCAAAAATTTATTAATTCATAAATGATAGCTTTGTGGTTGACCATGGCCGAATATTAGTCAAAATATTAGTTAAGAGCATTTTCAAGCATAAAAATTGCTACATGAACTAAAATACAAATACAGACCACCATTGAACTTCTGAATGTTCGTTCATCCATTTATTTTCTATGCCGCTTATCCTCATTAGGGTCACGGGTATGCTGGAGCCCAGCCCAGCTGACTTTGGGCGGGAGGCGGGGTACACCCCGGACTGGTCGCCAGTCAATCGCAGGGCACACTTCTGAATGTAATATTCTATATCAGTCATTGTTCTGTGAGAGAAGCACTGGACGTGATCGTCAGAACAAATGATCTCACAACAATAATTATAATAACATGAGATACTGTTCCGGCCATAGACCACAACAAGCTAAAACTTAACTCTGAACCCCGACGTGACTTTTTGTTCACCACTCATTCTAATCACCTACAAGTTAAACTGTCTTAAATGGCTTATTTTATTTTATTATATCTACAATTTTGGGTAATACTGTATGTACACATACATACCTCCTTGTGTCTCTCGTCCGCAATCGTGCATTCCTGCAACTTTCTTAATTTAGTTGAATTATTTGACACCTCTGTGTTGCGGGTCTGTCTGTACTTTGAATGATTTAGTTTGGCCTTGAAAAGTTATGTGAGCCATGCACTAAGCAAATGTCAAGCCTCAAACATCACTAATAAGAGGACAAAGAGACACTAACACGCTTAACAAATCTAAATACATACGAGAGAAATGGCACCATTTGGTGGGGCATAACCGAAATTAGCGTAGTCGTCTTAGCTCCTTTAAACAAGAGCTTGAGAAATATAGACTAAATTTGCATTTATTTCTTGAATGCATGGGTAACAATTTTTTTCAGGTCCGTGGCTCAGGCTCTCAAAAAAGGGAAGCCAGTTCGACCGGAACATTACGCTGACTGCACTCTTTACTTCAGCGACATTGTTGGATTCACAACCATCTCCGCTCTCAGTGAACCCATTGAGGTACAAACTACTCGAGTCCCACGGCCATCGTATTTATGTCACATTGTGTGCATCATGTGTGTGTGTGTAGGTCGTGGACTTGCTGAATGACCTCTACACCATGTTTGATGCCATCATTGCGTCCCATGATGTCTACAAGGTAGGAATCTTTGAACTCCCAGTTGAGCTCAAACAAGGAAGCAAGTCCGAGGAGTACAAAGTGTTATGTGTTGTCACAGTTGACCGGACAACAAATAGGACCACAATAATTGTTTTTTTGTACAGGTTGAAACGATTGGTGATGCTTACATGGTGGCGTCCGGCATTCCCAACAGGAACGGAAATCGGCATGCAGCTGAAGTGTCTAACATGTCGCTGGATATTCTACATTCCATTGGAGCATTCAAGATCAAACACATGCCGGAAATTAAAGTGAAGATACGAATTGGACTTCACTCTGGTATACACACAAATACACACACGCACATACACATATTATTGAGAACCAATAATAAATGATTGATATTAACGGACAGAACTTTTTATTAGCAGTTTGAGTTGGATTTTCAGTGTTTCTCTGAATGTTCACAGCTTTGACTATCAATGACACAGCGTAGCAGACTGAATTGCAATCTCTCCTATACGGTCATGGCCAAAAGTTTTGAGAATGACACATATTAATTTTCACAAGGTTAGCTGTCTGTGTTTTTATCCTGGCAATTTGGATATACTAGAATGTTACTGAAGAGCGATAAGCTGAATGGAAATTCTTTGCAAAGTCCTTCTTTGTCATGAAAATGCACTTAATCACACAAAACCATTTCCACAGCATTTCAAGAAAACACATGCATGCCCAGCGTTTCTGGTAGTCTATTTGGCATCGGGCAGGCTCGGAAGCTTGGGTTCTGGATGACAATAGGATGATCTGTCTGAGGCGGAATCCCTTTTTGATTGACAGTGAAAAGAGCGAAACAACTATCTTGAAGCATAAACCTACACTCGAGCATTTTTCATGTTTCTCATTCCGTTGTTTTTAACTGATCTGGAGACCCCTGACTTTGTCTTTGATAAAAACTACTAGGAACGGAGAATTCCATATAAATAAATAAACAAATGTATGATGTAGGCCGGGAAAAAGTCAGCTTCCCCTCCTTGAATCACCAGCTGTAGCCACTGGTTTCCACATACTCAGTGGTACCTTGACTGATGAGTGCATTAACTTTTGAGTTTTCCGTTACGCTGACAAATTTTTTTGCAGTGTTTTGTTTTTGTTTACGGCCCTAATGAGGGTAAGCAGCATAGAAAATGGATGGATAGAATTATGTAGTGTACTGTACATTAGTACAAATACAAAAACTCACTCCGACACCTACACCTCCGCCAACATCTCCGTCTGCTCTTCAAGGTAAAGTACACTTAAGAAAACATGTTTATTTCTTTATGCTTTCTTTTATTATGTTTTAATATAAGTTTCTTGTACATTATTAAGTGTGGAGACACATCATCATTATTCAAAAATGTAAAAACAAAAACAAATTGTGTGGTTTTTGAGGGCACTGGAACCAGTTAATGGCATTTAGGTTATTTCTAATTGGGAAAAATGTTCTGACATACGAGTAAATGGAGTTATGAGCTAGGTCTGGGAATGAATTAAACTCGTAAGTCAAGGTACCACTGTATTTTCTTTTAATTTTGGCACTCCTGTGAGCCAATAAATATAAAATTTTACACTCTTTACAAATGTCAATACAAGTTTTTTGACACATATAAAATGTTTGCAATTATACTATTCCATAGAAATATCGTGACAAAAAGATCTGAAAACACAGAAGGAGCAAAGTTTGTGAAAAGCTATACCTGCGTCAGTCTCAAAACATTTAGCCATGACTGCACGGCTACATTGGGGTACACTTGTGTATGTATAAGTGTGGGGGGGTTATTAGGCTAACTAACACAACAAACATGAGCATGTGCACACTCTATTCCTCCTCCTGCATTGTTCCTGTAGCCGTTCCTCCACAGTTACATTTCATAATAGCAATCAATAGAAAGACCCCAAAATGAATCCACAAAGTCAAAAGTAACTTATATTGTGATCTATACAAAATTAAAAAAAAAGTAAACTTGACTTTCTTCTAATACTAATGGTTTGGGAAACACTAATTTTATTGTTTTTCAGGGAATCGCCTCACCTCAGGGATTAGCACACAGACATTCTGGTGTGCTGAAATGTCGATGCTAAATATCTGCCCGCAGGTCCAGTTGTGGCTGGTGTGGTGGGTCTCACGATGCCCAGGTACTGCCTCTTTGGAGATACTGTGACCACAGCTTCTCTTATGGAATCCAGCGGACTTCGTATGTAGAAAAACCTTGAAAAACCCATCCAATAACGGGACTGGCACAATATTGAACAATTTGTTTTTATACTTTGTAGCCTACAGAATCCACATCAGTCTGAGTACAATGAAGGTTCTGACAAGTCTCAAGCTGGGTTACCACATGGAGACCAGAAAAGCCCAGGTACACCCACACTACAACAAGCCCAGCAATTAGGGGGAGGGGGTTGAAACAATTTGATTTGCGGCTCACTCAGTATGTTTGCAGGCTTCGGAAAGATGAAACATTATAAGACCCACACATCTTAAACAAGCTGCTTTGAAGTATTAAACAGTAATCGGGTCAGCTTTGGTTTTAGGTGAAAGGTTCAGAAGACACCTACTGGCTGGTGGGGAGAGACAACTTCAATAAACCCCTACCTGTCCCTCCAGACCTCATGGGCGGGTAAGGACACGCACACACACACAAGCATGCATGTTACCCAAACAATTTATGACATGGCTAAAGGTGTGTCAGTGTGGGTACATCCAAAAATATTTGGTCATATTTCCTTCTTGCTAACGTGTGTGTGTATCGATGCTTGTTTTAGGGCCAGTAACCATGGTATCAGCCTTGATGAAATCCCAGTTGAACGAAGACAGAAGTTTCTGGACCGACAGAAGAAGATGAAGAAATAGACGTTGCCAATGGACACACACATACTGTACAAATTTACACACTACCTCCAAGTTTATGATGCAAATATAAAAAACAAACAGAAAAATCCATAAGGACTTTAGGCTTCCTGATCACTGTTTGTGCCTCTAGTGGTTCTTAAATGATATTTGTCAGTGCAAGATCTTAATAGGTGCTTTTTGCTGAGTTAGTGTTTCTGTCGATCTACAGTAAACTGCTCAAATGTGGAACACAATCCATTCCAGGACATAGGTCGACCTCCACCTTGTTTGCAAGAATGTTCCCACTGCAAATAACAGCAATAGAAATAATCTGTTCAGGCTCCAGCTGTTGCCATCATATAACCGTTTTTAACCTTAGAGGCAATGTTTTATGTCACTATGTCATCGTAATACGCCGAATGGGCATACAAGAATAAAAAATGTGTTAACCACTGTTGATACTCTAATGTAAAACAAATAACTTTTAACTTTAGTGACAAAGTGATGGTGAGTGGCTTCTCGTTTTTCTGAAATGGTACACAATTTTTAAACAAAGTTAACAGTAGAATGTAAACACGATAAAAAGCTGCCTTTCTTGCCTCTGTCGTTTCTGGTCCTCTCGCCCTCTCCGCGGGGGCCCAAAGGTGCTGGGGGACTGCCCTTTATCTGTTGACCTCTAGGCACAACCACTGTCCTCTGGCAAAAAAGTAAAATAAAATAATTGCCACAATTAGAATTAACAGTGTTCTAGCTTAGATGCAGCAAAACATGGAATTGGTGCAAAATATAGAGTTGAGACAACACAAGTCTAAATCCCGTGTATCCCTCCACCAACCCTAGCATCGGAGACACGAGGCATCGCCGACATTCAACACGTGCAAATGTTGTGGCTCTAGTGCGCATAGCCACCGCTAGAGGGCAGCTTCGTGCCACCAAGTTGGTAGAGGCCTACGCTGAACTGTTAATGCCTACTTCTCTGATGAAAATGGAGTCGGAACTGGAGAAAGTGCAGTTAGAAGTTAACAGTATATTATACGGAAATGTGTCATTCGATCAATATAAAGGACTTGATTGGAAATGCAAAGATGCCAGGGTTAGAGTTAGCAAGTAAAGACGAACAGAAAGAAAACCTGCAGAAAGAAGTGGATGCATTCCAGATTACTCCTAAAGCAAAAGAGGAAGCTATGCATCAGCTAATGAATAATAACCTGAGTCTACAAAGCACACCAATGCAGAGACGAGTTTCAGTGCCTCCAGATAACTCCATTTGGCGTAAAGACTTGAAGATATCCGGCCAAATAGGGGAACCTGGACAAAAAGACAAGCTCACATTTTCTAGTTTGGCCAGGCAGATGGAAAGCGGGCTCAGTAAAGGCTACCATGAAGATGAGATTCCCGATGCAGTGATTCGAGCCATCACCCCAGGCCTGCAGTTGAGAGGTTATCTGGAAGGTAATAGTGATCTTACTCTCCCAGCTCTGCGGAGGATCCTGAGGTCTCACTATCAGGAGAGAGGGGCTACTGAACTGTACAAGCAGCTTTCATCAGAAGTTCAGAGCAGTAAAGAGACTCCTCAAAACTTCCTTCTGGGAGCCACGGACCTTCGCCAGAAGATTCTCTTTGCCTCCCAGGAAGATGAGTCAGGTCTAAAATATGATCCCGCCTTGGTTCAAAGCTTGTTCATGCACACCATCCTAACAGGTTTGCAGAGCGACAATGTCAGCCTTTCTTCAGCACACGACGTCTGATGAAGTTCTTCTGGAAAAGGTGAATATTGCATGTCCATCCATCAGTGTCCAAAACCCTACCAAGCATGATATTATTCTATCGGGAAGAACCAGTATTGGTACAGTGCAGTCAGTGGGGTCAGTTTATCCTGCTAACATCTTCAGCAAAGACCTCCCATCTGCAGCCGTCAACAAGATCCATGTGCATGATACCACAAGATGCGTGCCTACAAGTCAGCAACGGGATCCTCCTGTTGACTCGTTACACCTGGAGGAAAATGAAAGAAAGACTATTGAGCAAATGTTAAGGGAGGAGTCAGCGTCATTTTCAAAGACAGATGATGACATAGGGTGTGTGACAAATCTGCCAGTTTCAAAAACTTACCTGTCTGTACCAAAGCCGCTATACGGGGAGATGAAGGACTACCTACAGGACTTGATAGCACAGGGTTGGGTGGAAAAGTCTACTTCCTCCTACTTGTCCCCTGTTGTCTGTGTAAGAAAAAAAGACGATTCGCTGCGCTTATGTATTGATTACAGAAAGCTGAACCGCAAGACACACCCAGATCGACACTCTATACCCCGGGTACAGGATGTTATGGACAGCTTGGGAGGAAACACCATCTTCTCAATACTGGACCAGGGAAAGGCATATCACAAGGGGTTCATGTCCAAAGAGAGCCGACATCTAACCGCCTTTGTGACACCCTGGGGCCTTTACGAATGGATTAGAATCCCTTTCGGCCTAATGAACGCGCCAGCTGCGTTCCAGCGATGTATAGAGCAATGCCTGGAAGGACTGCGGGACGAGATATGTGTTCCTTACCTGGACAATACTCTTGTGTTCAGCAGGACTTTTGAAGGTCATGTTGAGGATGTCAGGAGAGTACTGCGACGTCTCAGAGACAATGGGATAAAACTCAAACCACGGAAATGTGACTTTTTCAAACCTGAGGTGAGGTACCTGGGCAGAATTGTCTCTGCTGAGGGAAGCAAAATGGACCCAGCAGATACAGCTGCTGTGCGAGCCCTGAAAAACAAGCAGCCAGGTACTGTGGGGGAGCTCAGAGCAATACTAGGACTGTTGAGCAACTACAGGCAGTACATCAAAGATTTATCTCGTATTGCTAGTCCTTTGTATGACTTACTTAAAGCTCCTTTGACAGCAGAGACTCAGAAGTGTACACAAAAGAAGACAATGAAACAGAACAGTGTCCCCTCAAGTACTCCTATTGAGTGGAGTGATGTACATCAGTCAGTCTTAGAGCAGTTGATAGACTGTTTGGTTCAGCCTCCTGTTCTTGGTTTCCCAGACTTTTGACAGCCCTTTATCTTACATACAGATGCCTCTAACCAGGGACTAGGCGCTGTACTGTATCAAAGACAAAACGGAATACTTCGCGTGATAGCTTATGGCTCTAGAACTGTAACTGCAGCTGAGAAAAATTACTACTTACACTCAGGCAAGTTAGAATTTCTAGCTCTTAAATGGGCAGTCACAGACAAGTTTCGTGATTACTTGTACTATGCACCTTTCTTTACGGTGTTTAGCGACAATAATCCGCTTACTTACGTTCTGTCAACAGGAAGGTTGAATGCTACTGGGTGTAGATGGGTTGCAGAACTTGCCGATTTCCATTTTTGTGTAAAGTATCGCCCCGGTAGAGAGAACATAGATGCAGATACTCTGTCTAGAGTGCCTTCAGACATGGAGACTTACATGGAGGAGTGTTCAAAAGAAATGTCATACGATGTTGTAGGTGCAGCCACACAGGCAGTTGATCATCAGGATGAGTCTAATGCAGCCTGGTCTATGGGTATTTCAGCTCAAAGTAGTACAGTGTCATTGAGTATGCCTATTGCTCCACTTACTATTGCACAGATCAAACAAGACCAAGAGACTGATCCCATCATTGGACAGATTGTCAAATACAAACTGAATGAGACAAACCCCTCTGGTTCAGAACTCAAACAGTTTGTCCACAAGTTTTGTGCCTTGTGAGACAAGGGCAAGTTGCAGTTTAACGAGAAAGGTGTTTTGTATAGACGCACAACAAACAGGAAGCAACTATTGCTACCTATAAAAACACAGGCCAACAGTGTTTAAAGAACTGCATGACCAAATGGGTCACCATGGTGTAGAAAGAACAACATCTTTGGTACGCGATCTTTGGTACGCCTTTCATGCAAAAGCAGATAGAGGACTATGTAATGTGCCTTAAAAATAAGAGACCAAGCCGTGAGATAAGAGCACCGCTCACCAACATAGTTACTACTCAGCCTTTTGAACTTGTCTCAGTTGACTTTTTACACTTAGATAAATGTAAGGGTGGTTATGAGTATGCACTTGTGCTTGTTGACCATTTTACACGGTTTGCTCAGGTTTACCCCACTACAAACAAGTCAGCGGCAGACAAAATCTTTAATGACTTTGCTTTAAAGTTTGGGTTCCCTCTGAGACTTCATCATGATCAAGGTGGTGAACTTCAGAACCAGCTTTTTGCCCAACTCAAGAAGTATTGTGGAGTTGCAGGCTCCCGAACATGGCCATATCATGGTTGAGCGATTTAATCGGACTTTGATTCAGATGTTGAAGACGAACAAAAGAGCAACAGAAAACAAAAGAGCAACTGGAAGGACTCACTAAACAAACTGGTGTATGCTTACAACGCTACTAAAAGTGAAGTGATAAGTTTTTCGCCATTTTACTTACTTTATGGGCGGTCACCACGGTTACCAGTGGACATGTTGTTCAGTTTATCCCCGGACAACGATCAGGGTGATAGTAACCATCAGAGCTACATGCAGAAGTGGAAACGGGGTATGAAAGACGCTTATGAGATCACGAGAGAAAACGGAGTAAAAGACTGTATGACAGTAAGATGAGGTATTCTACTCTGTTGCCCGGTGATCATGTTTTAGTCAGGAACTTGACTCCACGTGGGGGTCCAGGCAAACTGAGAAGCCACCGGGAGGTTGTTGTGCATACAGTAGTTCGTCAAGTGAGCAAGGACATTCCTGTATACCAACTGAAACCTGAGAGAGGAAAGGGCAGATCCAGAACTTTGCACCGTAATCTTCTTCTGCCATGTGACCATTTACCCTTGGAGACTTCCTTGCAGCCTCAGTCAAAGAAAAATGCCACAACCAGATCAGCTGAGACACGAGAGATTCCCTCAGAGGAGGACGACGACGATGATGAGGATGAGTATTATCCAGTGCCAATTCACCTGAGAGCTTGTCCTGATTCGCCGCCCCCTGAAAGGACCACGGAACCAGCTCAGCAGGACAACCAACCTGGAGAGGTGCGGCAGGAGACAGAGCCTGAAGCTGCAGCCATTGACCAGCCACCAGAGGACGACATGGGTCAGGTAGAAGACTTACCTGCGGAATTAAGCATCCATTCACCACACCCATCTTCTACTCCTACCTACCATGATCCTATTGAAGTGACTCAGAGAACCAGACGAGACATTTAGGAAACCGAAAGTATTCACTTATGATACACTGGGTACACCTGCTTGTTATAGGATTGAAACTTTGCCTTACTTTAAGCAAAAGACCATTTCATGGTACAGTGTGCATCCTAATTATTTTCAAGAGTTTTATGGTCAGTGTTAATGTGTTGGTGATCATTTTATTTACCCAAGCTTACGTAAATGCTAAAACATTAGACTGATTATGAAGACAAAAAGACTACACAATATATGTGTATATAAAGTAAAAGTCTGTTGTTGTGTATCACATTATGCACAGTTTATGCACCCAAAGTGAAATGGACACTTGTGAATGACTTCTACTGTAAAAACAGAATGTATGAAAAGAGTTCCAGTCTGTTAGCATTTTGAATCAGTTGACCGTGCACTTGTTGTATTTTGCACTGTGACAGTCATACTCAGTCCTTTACATGTCCTGATGTTGGGGACAACATCTATTTTGACAGGTTAAAATTATTGATATTATATTGAAATTGTTTGGTACACAAGATTGGAAAAGCAGATTACACAGGTCAAAAAGGGTTAAAAGCCGATTAAAAAAAATATACCGTTTTTTTTTAAGTAAAAAGATTAATATTTTATGATTTTAATAAAGGATTGTTGCATATAATAACATGATTGAAGAACTAAGAAAAATACAAATACAAGGTGTACAATTTAAATTTTGATAAAAAAGTTTGATAATTCACAGGTCGATTGCTTTTCCCTGTGAGAGTTGTATTGTGCGCTTGCGCAGAAGGTTATCGGTGTTCTTTTGAATAAAGCGAGGTGAAGTGAAGGCGAGGCTGCGATCCTCTCCTTTATTTTTTACTTTTAAAAGTAACCACGTACCTCTCCTACTCTGTGGAGCAGAGGGCGCAACATGTGCAGTGCTGGACACTTGACTACGTAGTGGAAGAGGACTTAACTGATTACAACATCAAAAAACAAGACTAGACAAAGAAAAGTGGGTAAATGTTGTGATAAAAGTGTGCCCTGCAATTCAAGCATTTGGGACAGCACTACACGGGTCAAATTCACACATTGAAGTACACATTCATAGTACAGTGGAACCTTGCTTTTCGTAGGCACTGCTCTTTGTAGGATTCGGTTTTCAGTAAAAAAAAAAAGTCTCGGTTTTTGTACATTTAATTAGTGAACCTAACAAACTTGTATGCAGTACAGGTGCTGTCCTATGGATCCAATTTTAATTAATGTATTTTTTTAAAGGACATCTCCAGCTTACAGATGTTACCACTAATAGTGGTAAAATAGACAAAAATTCTATATTTGTCACAATTTAAAGTTAATGAGTTTGACCATAATATGAGGATTGGTTGTCATGGCTTTCACTCAAATGTGCACCTACACAACAGCCCTCTCTATGTATTCAATGATGTCTTATGTGGGTTAACAAATGCATGTAGTACCTAACCAAGGCACGCACAGACTTGTAATACTTAATGCCACCGGTAGGCGTACTCCAT